>ML782399.1:180988-206889 GCA_009831015.1 Picea engelmannii
ATAATCCAAGTGGTATATCAATGTAGAATTATCATCCAATAATGAGCAATGAACAAATGAACAATCATACACATACATAGTACACCAATGTTTTACGTGGAAACCCAAAGTGGGAGAAAACCACTGAATGATTTTTCTTATATGTCTTGAAGAATTCCATTCATTGGAAGCACCAACTTCCTTTGTTTTCTAGCTTCAACCGGAAGGAGGCTCCAACTCCCTAGTTTCTCAGGCTATAAACCGAGGGAAGCTCAAAATCCCCAATTCTCTGGCTACAACCAGAAGGACGCTACAACCCCCTATGTTCTCCAACTACAACCAGAAGGTGGCTACAACCATCTGTTCTTGTCCCGTACAACCGCCCTAAAGTAGAATGATGGAACGACTGTCACACTATCACTGTGAGATATCACTGTCACACTATCACTGTGAGATATATAGCTGTAAATGTGTACCATTAAACCTAAACCATGCATCAACCTGTACCTCAACCTGTAATCAACCTATACCATAAACAAGTTCATCAACCATGCACCAACCTGTACCATAAACAAGTGCATCCAACCATGTACCAAGTATGTAAAAATCATGTGTGAACTACTCATAAACTATGAATCATCTATATGTACCAACATCACCAACTATACACCTCATGTATGTGCCAACTCATCAACTACTTGTCTCAACCATGTACCCAACATGTATCTTAACCAAAATTCCTCATCAATTTCATCATCCAAATAAGATTTGTAAATTTGTAATAGACCTTATGTATATTATCACATACTTGCAAACCTTCCTTAACTTTAACAACAAGAGACTAGCATTTTCATCAAAATTTTCTTTAGTCTCAGATGACTAGTTTTGGATTAGTCAACAACCCTAACTTGAAATAATCCTAAATTTGTACCTATAATGAATTTCTCTAGTCTTCACTACTTGGAACCTCTCAGAAAAGGAGTTATAGAAAAAATGGCATACCTTGCTGAATTCTGGCTTATTCTAGAGAGCGACCTTGTAGAGCGTACACCACATATAATATTTGTTGAATCGATCTAAAAATATTACACAACATACTACAGACTAAAATATAACAAAAAAATTTGGGCTTACTGAATTTGGATCTGTTATGAATAAGTTATGACGTTTTTTCCCGAAACACATGTTTTAAACTAATTTCAAGACTAGCCACAAACCCTATTTTCCACGGAGTGTAACTCCAAACATAAAACGAGCCACAATATTTATTTTTTACCACATATACTTGGATATGTTTCCTCAATGGAATATCAATTTCACGTTCTGAATCATTATAGAAAAAAAGTTATTGCGAAAATGGTGAGATGACCTGAAAATAACATACCTTAGAAAGCATCATCAAAAGAATTTATCCTCCCTTGAATTCCTGCCTTATTTTCTTCACCTTCCCTCTGGAATTCGGCTTAGATATACTCTGGTTACCTCAGACACCTATATATATTAAATATTCTCAAGTTTGATCTAAAATGAGAGATCCTTTCCTCTTATTTATACTCTCCAAGTAGCTTCCTTAAAAACATCTTCTAGGTCACTTTGCCCTCTTTCCTTATTTTAGGGTTAACCCACTTCTAATTTATCCATTAAATTTATTATTTAAATAATTTATTTTGTATTCACTTTGAATTATAGTACACTCATCACTTCACTTTATTATTTACCTTCTAAAATCTCTTAAACCACTTTGACTACTTTGAGCTTTTGGGGCTTCTAGATAACATATGAGGGTCCTCCAACTTCATAAGGCCATAACTCTCAAACCATGAGGAGTTATGTGATGTTCCACATATCACTAGAAATAGAATGACAAGAACTATCCATATAGGATAGTTTCCTAACAAATTCACTAACCTTCATCTCATTATTACACAAATAAGCATGGGTTCTCTAACCATACGTCTAGGATAACTCAATCCGCAAAGCGTCTTCCCGTGAGAGATTTCACCATAAGGGGATCACTTTGGAGTTTATCCATTTGTACTTATTTTCAACCATGACAAGACAATAATGGGTCATCTCTAAATCAAACAAACTTGGGTCAATTACCCAAACCTTTGTGCTACCGGGGTTTCTTCAAGGGTTGACATCAATGACAACCAACCTTAATCAACAAGGTATTATTTCTACCAAACAAATTTACTATAATTTCACATGTTGATTTACGAAGCATACCTCTAATATACCTAAGCCTAACCATTAGTTAACCACATGATAGAAGAGGGTTCAGATAGACTCACCAAAGTAAATGCATCTAGCTAGAACCCTTTGTACAAATTCATAGGAAAGGGAACCTTTTCATCTTACCATCTTGTCCTCCACCAAATATACAATGTAGTGAGAAAGAAACAACTAAATAAAATCTCCTTTTATCGTTTATCTTAACAAATCCCCAACAATGGTGCCAAAAATTTTGGGCCAATTAATTGTCGTAATAAAAACCCCTTTTACTTGTCAACCAAGTTTGTAAACTAATGAGTTGTATACACAATATGTGTCAATAAAGGATCGAATTTTTAACTACTCTAATTATTCTATTTTCTAAAGAGATAAACAAACCAATTACTCATGAAAATGTTCTCAAGCAAACCTTAACTTTGTCCAGGGGATGAATACCAAACATGAGCATAAATAAAATAATGTATATGTAATGTATAGATATTTGATATGTGCGTGATCATGTTCTCTGATCTCTTCTCATTCTAGTTTTTCAATTTGTAGATGTTAAGGGTTCACACCCCAAATTATCAAAAACACTAATAGAAAACTTGAAAACAAAGACTAGTAATTAGTTCCTTTTAAGATCCAAGATATAATTTTTCGCCTTGAGAGACTAAGTATTCATGATCTATGTATAAGGTTATATATGAAAATAATAATTCTATTCACTTGTCAAAAAATTAATATAACAAAATAGTAATTATGGTCACAAGTTTTACTCTAATTGCGTCTTTTAATCAGTCAGCTAAAAGGATATCAAATCTTCATTTAGTGCTACTATGTTGAACCTATTATTCTAGAGTGAAATATTATGAATGAAGACTCTAACACCTATCCCAAAATAAATACTCTTAATGCAAAGGACATATGGTGGTATTGCACTTCCCTTATACAAACTTTTTTTTCATACAGAGGTGACTCAACTTGTCATGCGCTATTTAGTATAACTTTTGTGATACAAATAATAACAAGGGTTACTGAAAAGCAATCAGAAATATTTTAGGATCAATTCTTACAAGTAATCTTAGGACATATCCAAAAATGTATGTCTCTTCATAAGTGATTGGATCAACCTTTATCAAACTATGTGACCTGATTGTAAACATTGTTGTGAAATTTAGATCAACTAAAAAAAGTTCAATAACGAGTGCAAAAGAATAACAAACTATTCAAAGATAAATGTTTGTCTCCTAAGAATATGCAAATGGTATCATGAAATATCTCTAGAGGTCACACATTGACAAACCATATCACTCATTAATAAAAAGTATTGAGACTCTCCTTCGATGGAACCCTTTACACTCAAATCTACAAGTTATAGTTTGATGCTACATGAACAAGATTAAAATAAAATGATAACCAGACTTACTGAAGGAAGGTTGTGATAGATATTAGTAATGTAGCACTCATTTTTCAAGATTATTATATTTATGATAGAATGGCTCTCATTAGAGTTTTAAATACATTAATGGATCTCAACAAAAGGTTGTAATAATTGTTATCTTTCCAAGTTTGACCTCACAACACAATTTCGAACACTCTCATTCATATTTAATCCATTGGCCAATCCTTTGATTAGTCAAACGATTTGACATAACTCATAATTGTTCACATTTACCACAAGAAAATCAATAGTATATGACATCAAAATGACTCATAAATTCAAGATTCATTATTTGAAAAACATAACAGAGTTAACATACCAATAACAAGTCAAACCCTAGATGTAATATGAGATTAATTATGGAATTTGAATGAAATGGTTTCTTTCCCAGAATAGGATTCACTGTCTTTAAATTACCACCCATTCACAAAAATGGAAATCTTGTAGATACACACACACAATCTGCAATTTAGTTTTTAAACTAACATCTGTAACACAAGAAGGAATCGATGTAATAAACTAAACTAAGTTAAAGAGATAACTTAGCTCGGCATCCCTGGGATTGGTGGGCCCTTTCCAATCCTAGTAGCGAGCTATGGAGATTCATGCACTGACGAATAGAAAAATACCATGAATCAGAACTGCAACTTTTATTAAAAACAAAGTATTCTTACAATTTACATCGCTTGTATCACATACATAAAAGTATGATATCACCAAACAACAATAGAATTTGTCTATTCCTTGATGCAAGATTACAAAATATGGTTCTTAACCCCAATTTCTAGAGTGAAAATTCTTTTATAGAGAATCCCAAAACTATAGATGAATTTGACCTCCTTTGTTCACGTGGAATAGGAAGACAAGAATAGTTACACAACCATCAAATCAAACTAGTTTTGATTCTTCCCAACCACTAATACAAACTGGGTAAACCAACAGAACAAGGTTGATATCGTTTCTATTTGTATGACATTGGACACATACGAATACCAACCAAAATATCGTGAATCTTGAACCTAGGAATAGCCTAACCTTTGGAACATTCGCCCACTTGTTGACCTGGAACTCGACTCTGGAAAGGAACGATCTAGGGACAAAGAAATAGGTCACAATCCATGCTTGTACTTCATTCTCCAATATTGAAGTGATCGATCTCCATTTAGGTGTGCACATGTATTTCAACCTTGGAACTTTGGTACGAGAACAATTGTGGTACGATATTAACACTAATATTCCTCATTAGTAAAAATCGTTTGAAAACTCCTATTAATTCATCAAAAACTTAGGAATAATTATAAAATAAACAACTATACCTCAAAATACTTTTCAAAGGAATTTTAGGCTTGAAATCACAAAGATATATGATATCAGAGCTATGTTTAGGTCTAAAAATAAAGCATAAGGGGAAAAAGGGTGTTTGGATGATGACAAAACATGGTTTCAACAAATCCTTCTGGTGGATTACTTTGGATAATGATGGCACATACTCATTCTTATTGACTACCTATCATTCCCATGATCATCTCTTTTTCTATGGGATATGGATGTTGACACTTGTCTAGCACTAGCTTCTTGCTTGGTGATAGAGTCTTTGTTGACTTGATTATCCAACATGTGTAGACTCTGAAGTATCTCTTATTGAGCCTTGATAATCCTTTCATTACTACTAGCGGGAAATAACCCCCCTTTTACTACACCAGGGTTCAAAATGTAGGTAGATCGATTAACCGTCTAAAAGTTAATTAATTATCTATACTACCCCAAGCATACCAAAAATAGTATAAAGAAAGAAGAGAGACAGGATATCGGGTAACTATACCTCTAATCCCATGTCTGGTGATGACCTCCTCGTACTTGGAAGTTCCACTGATTGCACACCTCTTCCCAGGGATGACCTGCATCTAAAGATTGACAAACAGAGAATGATAAGCATGTTATTCCATATATAAGTGAGGGTTATATGTTAGAATGGAAAGAATAAACCAATAAAAGTATTCAAGACACCATCATTTGGGACTGGAAAATGTGATTCTTTTATTAATAACACAAATATTACATCTTTACAATCTAAATCGACCATCGTTCCACGAACCTGGTCTGGGATCCTCTTCACCAAGCTCCAAGTGCACCTTGTATGAACTTCTCCTCTCAACCTTCTAATCTCTTATAGGTAAGTGAATGGGTTAAATGGAGGAAGAAGGGACTAATGAGGGAATGTTGAGGCAATTCTCACAAAAGGAAGCAATATCGTGGGCAAGGAGGGGAAGTGAAATCGGGCAGAGTTTCACTGTTCTTATGCTTAGATGTGAAATGAGACCCCAAAAACTCCTTTTATATGAAAAAAGGATGGTTATTCGATTAGGTAACGGGATATAGCAGGTGGATTAGTTGGGAAACCTCCAATAACCCATCAATTTCAACAAATTCCTTATAACTTTTTATTTTTTGCAACTTTTGCAAGAATACACGGGTTGTAATGGTGCAACATGCGTATGTACATGAGATATAGTGGTGCAGAAAGAATATGTACACGGACAGTAATGGTGCAGGGTGCGTACATATTCTAAAAATTGGTTTTTTGAGAAGAGCTTCTCATCAGTTCTTTGGAAAAAAATGCAAGTAAGAGGGCCAAGGCCATGTATGCATGTGTAGAGAAATTTAGGGCTATAATAGATGCCCCCTAATGTGTGAGGTTAGAAGAGAAACTGATGGCCGAAATACATTACAATATCTTCACCAATGTATGAAATCGAGTGAGCCCGGGACCAAAGTTCGGGAGGTGTCATCTACAAAACAACAATTGTCTCTTTGAGGCGAGCATACCCATGCTTGGGATGAAATAAATCATGGATACCAATCAAATACACTACATATCCATGTCATATAACTATATAAAGTGTAGTCATGAGAAATACACAATGGATCTACATCTCAAAATCAGTCAAAGATATATGAGTAGAGTATCCATCTTCAAGAATCCAATGACGCCCGATGGCTGGAGATGAGGCCTTTAGAGCTCGAGAAACTACTTCAAGATCTTAAAAACTCAGGTAGGAGTACAATGTGAGTGTATGACTTCACTACCCTGAGGTATTCGATGGATTGTCAAGAAAAGACAATAGGATCTTGATGATCAGGAGGAGAACTTCGTTGATTTCGAATCAGGACTTGACTAGACTCTCAGGATGACCAACTCATGAGGTCAAAAGACAAACTGTAGAAAGTTCAACTCATGAGGTCAGGAGACAAACTTTATAAAGGCCGACTTAGGTCGGGTGAAACTTCCCTTGGAAAAAAAAACGAAATATGATCAGACTCAGGCAGCATGGCATTGACAAAAGTTCATGATGCAGGAGGTAACACAAACTCTCCATGTGTTTGGAAGAGTAACCAAATGGAGGAGGACACAACTCTATGTAGCGAGAACAACTTCATAAGGTCATACTATATCAAAATTCTTGACGAACAAATGAAAGGATGTTCTTTGTCCAGGGGAGACTCTTTGTGCTGCCGAAAAAAGAATACATATTTCCCATCCCCTCTTTTTGGGAAATTTGATTTTTTTTGTCTTTTTCAATTTTTAAAAGAACTTGAAAAATAATAAAAGAATGTTATGTTACAAAGGAGGAACGAGTGTCACAAGCAATCATACTAGTTCCAGGCATAAGGAACACACTAATTATCAGAGAAAGGAGACATGTGTAGGAAAAGGACACTCAGGGAAAATTCCTCCATGGGCCAAGGTGTCAAGTCGCAGAGGCACAAAGTAATACAAGGCTTGCATATAAGGCATGCTTCAAAGGTTCAATTGAGAGCAACATGGAGCCAAAATTATGTTGGAGTTACTTCACACACACCTAGGATTTCTTTTTCCTAAGGTTTTTATTTTTTTATTAGTCATAATTAGTCATTATCCAGTCTCCTATATTTTAGGAGAGAATATTCCACCTCAAGAATATTCTCTTTCAGTTCACACTTCAATTTGACTATTTGAGTTGAGTTTAGATGTTGCATTGGGATCATCACCATGATGATTTGACCTTGCCTTGGTATCATCACCAAAGTAGCGCATTAGCCTTGATTCCTTGAGTTAACTCCTCACTACTTTTTGTTCAGTCAGTTAACTGAAGACTAGTTGACTAGTTAACTCAACTAGGTGGCAGTTCACTCGCGTAACTGCCTGAGAGACTAGAATAGGTGGTAGTTCACTCCCGTAACTATTGGTTCATGTCCATATCACTCTAGAACACCACTATGGTGACTTGGTTCACCTCAAGTCGAACTCATTGAGATATACAGAGTATATCGTGTGTAAATTATTCATTATTCACAACGGTTAATGAGAATTCTTCCATTCTTTCTCTCTTTCTTCTTCCTTTTCTAATTCTCTCTGCAAATGTGTGTATCATTGTTTAGCTATATATATTCCATGCAAGTCAACACATTTACATGGTATCAGAGCCGACGGACTGCTAAGCAAAATCTACACCAAAAATTTGTGCAGGTACAAAAGATTGAAGACAACAGAAAGATGGAATTCCAAAAAGAATTCTTTCTTACACCTTACAACTATTTTGCATGGAAGGAGAAAATAGCCATACATCCCTGATCCAGAGGGTTGTATAGGTTAACCATGAATACATATACAGAGCCGACATCAGCCATAGAAAAATCCAAGTACTTAAATCGCATGGATGAGGCACTCAGAACAATTTGCAGTCTTATTTCTCCCGATCTCCTTTTTCATATATCTTCCTATAAGACTCCCAATGAATCCTGGACCATATTGGAAGGGATGTTTTGAAAATAGGATGAGATGAGGGGACACATGCTGGAGGTGGAGATGCTCACATTGGATCCAAAAAGCTTTGAGAATATCCAAGATTTCTTTACAAAATTCAAGGATTTACTATCGCAACTCAAAGCTTGCGGGGTTGATAAATCAAAGGAGGAGAAACAAATGGTTCTCACCATTCTCTCCAAGTTTGGTTATGAATTCTCTGTATTCGTATCCACATTCCATACTTTCATATTCACCTCTGGAGCCACCTGGAAGATGCCTTCTCTTGAGGACTTTATCGAATCCTTGACATAAGAGAAAACCAAGCTCATCAACATGGGCGCAATCAAAGGCCCAAGGGCGCATGCACTCAGTGTGCATGATGGCAGTCAAAAATATCAGAAATATAGATATAAATATAAGAGGAAATCTCATGCACATACAAAGAAGGAAGGGTACACAAAACCCTTCACCGATGCCTCCGAATCCAAAGGAGAAAAGGGAAGAAAATGAGATAAATGCACATACTGTCACAAAGGATTCCATTCGGAATATGCATGCATGCAAAAAAAATAGATTTGATGTCTCAGATACTTCAGAAAAACAACCTTGGAGATCGCATCCCCAAGGGTGCAAAGAAGAAGAAGCCAGAAGATTCGAATTCCAAGAAAGGCAATTCTAGCCATGCCTTGATTGCAATCAACTCCTCTCTCGATGCTTGGATCGTAGATTCAGGAGCATCACATCACATGGCTGCCTTAGAAGTAGTCTATTCTTCTTTGGATACATGAAAAGGTCCTCCTATTCTGATGGGGGACAACTCTTCTGTCGAAGTCATCGGCAAAGGAAGGATTGAACTCACCAATGGAAGCTTTGAGAACGTGTTGCATGTTCCCAAAATTTCTGTCAACCTTCTCTTTGTGTATCAGATGATGAATTACGGCACCGGAAAGAAATTTGTATTCATACCAAATCCCGTGGACATATACTACATGAAAACCAACTCCAGGGTTTCTACCGGTGAGGTAAATCATCAATCTAGATTGTATACATTTTATGAATTCATTGAACCTGATTATGCTTTACTGCTTACTCATGCTTATGAAAGTAGTAGGATATGGCATGAAAGGTTTGGACATTTGAATTCCAGATACTTGCAACAACTTAGCAATAACAAATTAGTTGATGGTCTACCAGACATTAATTTCTCCAAGGGAGTATGTGAGGGATGTGTTCTCGAAAAACACCCTCAAGAGAAATTTGTCAAAGGAAAGTCTTAGGGAGCTTCTGCACCTTTATATCTATTCCACAGTGACCTCATGGGTCCTTTTACGCATTCATTGATCAGTAAAGTGAGGTTTGTTCTCATTTTTTTTTATGATTTCTCACGTTTTACTTGGATCTACTTTCTCAGGAAAAAATCTGAGGTCTTTCAACACCTCAAAGATTTCAAAGATTTGGTTGAGACACAGTCCAGAAATAAGATCAAATTCCTCCAAATTGATAATGGGGGAGAGTATGTGAATCATGAGATCCACAATATTTTCCATGAGGCATGGATTCAGTTGTAGTATATAGTTCCCTACACTCCGCAGCAAAACGGAGCTGCTGAGCGGAAAAACAGATCTCTAAAGGAGATGGCATATTGCATGTTGCATGTAATGTGACTACCAAAGAGACTATGGGCCGAAGCACTTAACTATGAAACATACATCCAAAATAGATCTCCTCATAGATCTGTCAAGGATAAGACCCCCCTACGAGTCTTGGAGCAGCCTCAAACTGGAAGTGGCCCACTTTCACATTTTTGATTCACATGCATGGGCTTGGATTCCCTTTGAAAAGAGGAAGGCACTTGATCCAAAAAACACTGAGTGAATTTTTGTTGGATACCTTGACGGTGTGAAGGGATATCGGCTTATTGATCTTTCCTCGGATTGACTCATCATTGAGCATAGTTTCCAATTCGAGGAAAGTGTCCCGCATGTACCTCAACAGTTTCATGCAGACACCTTCACTCTTCCACCTATTCAAGATGATGAGCATGCACATGTTGACTCTTCTTCAGACGAGAGTTCTGATTCAGAGGACTCAGATGATTTAGATTCAGAGCCAGTACATTCAGATGCAGAGTTAGAGCATCCAAATGCAGTTGCAGAGCCAGAGAAGAGGCCCAAGTGGGCACATACTACTCTTCAGGATGCAATGGATCTCATTGGTGATCCAGCCGATACTAGGAGGGATCGATATGATTTCGAGGATACTCCTATTGCACTCATTGCCACTGAACCATTTACTTCCAAGCATCTTTTCTTGGTCCAGTCTTCAGATCCACAGTCTTATGGCGAGCCTATTGGAAATCCCTTTTGAGAATCCACCATGCAGGAGGTGTACAAGTCCCTCCTCGAGAAACATACTTGGGATCCGGTTCCCCTTCCTTCTGGGAGGAAACTTGTCAGATTTAGATGGGTCTACAGGACCAAGAGTGCAGGGGATGGACATATCAGTAGATACAAAGCCAGGCTTCTCACCAAAGGCTTTCAGTAGGTTCATGGTATTGACTATGAGGAGACCTTTGCTCCAATAGTGAAGATGGATTCCATACGATTGGCACTTTCCATTACGACAGCCAAGGGATGGGAAGTCCATCAGATGGACGTGAAGAATGAATTTCTTCATGGTGATATCACTGAGGAGATATACATGGAGTAGCCTCAGGGATTTATGCAAGACTCATTTTTGGTCTATCGACTGAAGAAGTCACTTTATGGCCTCAAATAGGCTTCGAGGGCATGGTATGCCAAGATGGACTCCTACCTGTTGTCATAGAACTTTGTACATTTTAAATCAAAACTGAATGTATACATGCTCAGGATGGTTGATTCACTTCTACTTTTAGTTCTGTATGTCGATGATTTGTTGATCACTGGTTGCTCGACTTCGGTGATTGCTGCAATCAAGAGGATTCTTCATGAAACGTTTTTGATGATGGACATGGGTCCGTTACACTTCTTCCTTGGACTTGAGATCAGTCAGGATGCATCAGGCATCAAACTGTCTCAAGCCAAGTATGCACAAGATTTCCTTGAGAGATTTCACATGACAGACTGTAAGTTTTCTCCGACTCCTTTCCTATCAGGAGTCAAACTTGAGGATGGCGGGGAGACTCCACTAGTTGACAGCACACTGTACAGACAGCTAGTGGGGAGCTTGTTGTATCTCACACACTCCATACCAGACCTCTCATATGCAGTTGGCGCAATTTCTAGGTTCATGCAGGAGCTGCATGAGCTACATTGGAAATATGCAAAGTGTATCCTTCGATATGTACAGGGCACCATTACCTTTGGGATTCATTATGCAACAGACTCTACAATAGATCTCATTGGGTTTACTGATTCCGACTGGGATGACGATAGCATTGATTGCAATTCCACATCTAGTTACTCACTCAGTCTTGGTTACGAGCCTATCTATTGGTCGAGCAAGAAGAAAGATGTCATTTCTCTATCTTCAACTGAGGTAGTGTTAGCATCATAAGTCACTCCTGGATTGCTTGCAGGAGCAGAACCCGACACCCATCAGTTTTATGTCACGATTGTTTTAATAGATGATCAAATGGGTGGAGACTCGGGGAGATATCACTCTAACTCAGGGACTAGATCTGGTACGTAAGTAACAAAGGATGTCTTGACCTAACTTCAGCCACTGGGTTGATTAAAAGGTGAACAGGTGGAAGACTTAGTAAGAAAGGTGAACAAACAACTTTGGGCAACAATCTTTCAGCAGTTTGCAGAAGAAAGATCCTAAATGCAAGATCCGTTTGGTTCAGGGTCTCAAGAAAATGAGAGGGGACTTGACTGGATCCTCCAATTCCAAGTCACTCAGCGCTGAGAAAGTCACAAGAACCAATTAGAAACAATGCAACTATTACAGTGATCCATTACAACATCATCCTATAACAGTTGCAGCTCGACTGGATCCTCCAATTCCGAGCCGTTCTAACACAGTATAACAAAGCTATAAAAGAAACGGGCATTCATAAGGCAAGAAGTCTCAAGAGTTCATACATAACCAAAGTATCAGTGCTTCATTAAAGCTTTACAACTGGGAGCTCTGCTCAACCATCGATCCCTACAAAAATGGCGAAAATTCCTTCGTATACTCAAAACAACAACAACAACAAAATCGAGACGCTGCATTAAACATATTGCGTCTGCATGGCTTCTGACAATCTGCAGCTGTCGTCTCTAAATGATCGTGCAACTTATGGCAGATGCAATCGAACTCCTGACAGTTCCGTGGGTGAATCGACATGCCTTTAATTCGTTGCCGGACTTTCCCATTATGGCGGAGGCGATGTCTAACCACCACCAACTACCTTAATAACTACTTCATTGGGATTGGGGATGGACCAGCCAACTCGACACCTTTTGGGACGTGGACGGCCCCTCGCACTGTCGTCTGGACTAGCTGAACGGCTTGATGAATATGAGTGGAGGTTAGCACGAAGGATGGGGCATATGAAGGGGGGTGGTGGCGCCATAGCTACGAGGGTGAGATGTGAAGTGATGAGGTGTGGGAGCGGTGACATGGGAAGACACACGGTGGAAGGAAATAGGTAGAGGGAGCAGAAGATGAGGTATAATGGGTCTGTTATTAATGGGAGGCTGACGTGGAATGGAGCGGGACACATGGCAGATGGTGAATGGATGATATGAAAGATGACACGGTAGGAAGGGGGGACACGTTGATTTAAAACAGAGCAGCTGAGAAGGATGGGATCGCCTAAGCGTCGTTGATCCAGGCGCTTTGACCTCGGCCATTAGGAATATGCGCGGTTGATTCTGGAACCCCCCCCTCCGCTTAAAGGTAGAAAGGCGGGGGGGGGTCCGGAATCGCCTCGAGCACCATTGATCTCGACCATTGAAGAGGTGCACCACCGATTCCGGACCCCCCCCCTTCGCTTAAAGGTAGAAAGGCGGGGGGGCTCCGGAATCTGATGCACGTCGTTGATCCAGGTGCTTCAAATCCTGTCGTCCAGAATTGATTTCCATTTAAACACGGATGCATTTGCATCCTGAACTTAGGACAAGTGGGTTTTTTACCCGTTCCTTCGCATTTTACCCCCCTTACCAGAAATATCGCTAACATTTGGCTCCATGGGGGATAGAGTCGTCCCTGTGATTCTCTAAGAACACTTTTGTAGATTCAGTGCCTTGCTGTTGGGCTAAGGAGTCATTTATTAAACTGAAAACAAAAAACAATATTTACAAAAACAAAAGAGCCGACTACGGTTCACAAAAAGCATTTTTTCAAGAAATGCCCATTTACTGGGCCATTAAAAACTTCTTCGCCTTCCAGATCCTGCAACCTGTACATGTTGTTCGATAATACTTCAAGGATCTTGAAAGGCCCAAACCAGAGGGCATCAAACTTACTGTGCTTGCCCCTGTTCTTCCTGGGTGCGTCCCATTTGAGCACCAGATCACCCTGCTTGAATTCTTTCTTTCTGCCTTTCCTGTCAAAAACCTATTTGATCTTCTGCTTATGGTTGTAGGCCCTGTCCATGACCTGTTCTCTGATCTGCTACACTTCCACTATCTGATGAATCCTTCTGACCATATTGTCAGGCTCTCCTTCAAGGTCCTGGAGGAATTTCGCCACAGATAAGGCGAGCTGAGTAGGGAAAATGGCCTCTGTTCCGTAAACAAGTTGGAAGGCTGAGATGCCTAGGGACTTCTTCGTTGTCACTCGGTCAGCCCATAGAGAAAATTTGAGCTTTGAATCCTAGGCCCTTTTATTGTCTTCCACTAATTTCTTAATGAGCTTGATCAGGCTTTTGTTGGAAGATTCTGCCAGTCCATTTCCTTGAGGATAATAGGGAGTAGAGTGGACTAGTGAGATCTCAAACTATTCACAGAACTTGACCAGAGGCTCAGACCTGAAGGGAGCGGCGTTATCAGTGACAATTCTACTAGGGTAGCCAAATATAGCTATGATATCCTCCAGGAGGCTGATAATTACTTTGTGGGAAGTGCTCCTGGTGGGGACATCTTCCATCCATTTGGTGAAATAGTTTGTCGCAGTCAGGATCCATCTGTGTTGTCCACTTGAGGGAGGATGAATCTCTCCAATGAAGTCCAATCCCCACTGCTGAAAGGGTGCTGAAACTACTACAGGCTTTAATGGCAGAGATTTGAGCTGCTGCTTTCCTGAGAACTTCTGGCATTTGATGCAAGATCTGATTTTTCTGCAGACATCAGGGAATAAAGTGGGCGAGTAATACCCAACTCGGAGGATCTTATGGGTTGTGGTCTTCCAGAAATGATGACCCCCACAAAGGCCACTGTGGAAATCGAATGTAACCTGCTGGGCTTCTTGTGGGTCCAGGCACCTTAAAAATACCCCTAAAGGATCTTTCCAGTACAAGGTTTGGCCGATGAGGCAATATCTTACTGCCTTGAGCTTTCGAGCTCTTTCCTTTCTTCTTTCCATGCCATCAGGAGGCCTCAATTCTTGCAGGAAGTACAAGATATCCTTGTACCAGGGGCATGCTGCTAGCGATGAAGTGCTTTGGGAATTCTTGTTGGATGACTCGGCATGTTCATTGACTAAGTTAATCCCCAAATCTTTACAGTTGGATTCAGCCATCAGCTTAGCTAAACCCTGTCCCTTTATCAATTTGGTTGGCTTAACATCCAGATCAAACTCCAGGATCTTGGCAATCTGTTTACCTCTTTTCCCGTCTATGTCATGATGTACGAGGATGTCCTTCACAGAGGCAGAAGGAACGTATGCGATAATCTTTGAGTGCAAGACATAGACTCTGAAAGATTTGAGGGATTTCACCAAGGCATAAGCCTGCTTCTCCATGATCTAGTACTAGAGTTATGCATCTCTCAATGCCTTGCTAAATAAGGCAACAGGTTGCTCTCGCCCTTGCTCATTTTTCTGCAACAAGACTGCTGCTACTGTATCACAAGAAGCAAAAGAAAAAATTAGGAAATCTTTAGAATAATCAGGACTGATTAGCACAGGTGCCTCATTTCAATAGTCCATTTCACTTCATTTCCCTTCCGGAGCATGGCTGTGATGTGTTTCACCAATTCAGCAAAATTTGAGACAAATCTCCTCAGAAAATTTATCTTTCCCAAAAAGGCCTGAACTTCCTTCTTAGATCTGGGAAGTGACAAGGTCTGAAGTGCTTCTACCCTGCTAGGTTCAATACTTACTCCCTTTGCTGACACTATATGGCCTAATAGCTTCCCTTCCTTCATAGCAAACAAATATTTTTTGGGGTTTAAAGATAGGCCAAACCTTCGACACTTCAGGAAAACCCTCTTCAAGTGGAAGCAGTGCTCCTTGTCCGTCCTGGAGAAGACCATGATGTCATCTAGATAGATTACCACGAACTAGTCTTTCTCCCCGATGAAGGCTATGTCCATGGCTCGCTAAAATGTGGCTCCTGCATTCATCAGCTCGAAAGGCATTTTGGCATAAATGAATGTGCCCCAAGGAGTGGTGAAGGTCGTCTTTTCCCTGTCCTCAGGCATGACTGATATATGATTGTAACCAGAGAAGCCATCAATCATAGATATTCTAGATGCACTAGTGACCTTCTGCAATATGTGCTCCATGTTGGGCAGGGGATAATTGTCTTTCCTTGAGCTCCTGTTCAGGTTCCTGAAATCAACACAGAGTCTGATTTCCCCACTTTTCTTCCTTACCGGGACGAAATTGGCCACCCACTCGGAATATCTCAAGGGGAAAATGATTTGGGAATCAAGAATCTTCTTCACTTATTTTTCCATGACAGGTAGCAATATGGGATTTATCTACCTCAGCTTCTGCGTGAATGGCTTAGCCTCTTCTTTTAGTGGGATCTTGTGCTCAATGATTGATGTGTCATACATCTTGAGGTCTTCGTAGGTCCATGCAAACACATCAGCAAACTCTCTCAACAACTTGGTATATTCAACCCTCTGCTCCTTGGTCAAACTCCTTGACATCTTGAAAAACTTAGGCTCCTCTGGTGTGTCAATGTTGCACTCAGCTGTGTCAGCATCATCACCTGAAACTCTCCCCTTTACTGCCACATCATTCCCATAAAAAAATCTCTCTAATGGGACCAGTCCTCTTGGAATGTGATTGCTAGGCAACTGAATAATGTCATGCTTTTCTATTTTACTCAGCAACTCACCCCCATCAAACCTTTCCTCAGAGACGGAATCTTGGTCGATATGCATTTCTAAGAATTCTTCAATAGTATCCAAGAACTTTTTGATCTCGAGGTCATCCTCAAACACTTTCCAATGTTTGACGTTGTCAGGTATGGAGGGCTTGTATTTTACTTGTACATCATACCTCAGTTTGGGTAGGAAGGGTACTTTGAAAATGCTTGCTGATGTAGCCAAGGAATCTGCCACTGTGTTTTCTTCTCTTGGGATGAAAGAAATGTTAAATACTGAGAAGAAACTGTCGATTAGATCCCATACCTCATTTTTGTAACTCCTGAGTTGAGGATGTTTGGCCTGATAAGCGCTTCTGATCTGCTGGACCACCAACTCGGCATCTCCGAACACTGCTACCTCTTGAATTCCTATTTCCCTTGTGGCTCTTAATCCTAGGATAAGATCTTCATACTCTGCCACATTGTTGGTGGTTTCAAATTCCAACTTATATGATAGGGATATGGTCTCCTGAGAAGGTGACACAAAAACCACCCCAGCTCTAGCGCCTTCTCAGGAACAGGCTCCATCAAAAAACATTTTCCAGATTGGGGTTATGGAGGGAGGAAATTCAAGGGAAACAGAGGGCTACTTTCTGAGTTTCAGTGGAGGCTTGGGGGCATGGGTGAGCTGTAGTAAGCTGGAGCCTAAATCAGTGTCCAAGGTAAATATGGGATGATTGGTAGGGTTGGCTTCATCACTGATTATGTAGGCCAATTGGGCTTCCCTATATAGTCTTCTATGCTCTCCTCTGAACACTGGGATAGTAGCATACGTGAGGTCCATCTGTAAAGTTCCCCCTAGTCGTTTTATCCAATATCTTGACAACAACATACCGAACTTGGGGGGAACATCGGCCACTACAACATCCATGACCAGAATTTTCATGGGCAGTTGAAACAAGGTCACAACCAGGTCTTTAATAACTCCAAGACACTGGACTCTCCGGGAGTCAAAAGAGTAGAGGTCATGATAGGCTCGGGTGACTTCTAGTCCTAACTCTTCCATGACTGTTTTGGGCATGAGGTTGTGAGAAGCCCCTGAATCCATCAAGCAGTTGTGCAACACTTTATCATGTATGTTCAGGGATGTGTAGAAGGGAGGGGATGAATCATCTCTATCCTCTACCATGGGACCTAGGACAACTGCTGGCTTTTCATCTTGGAGGTTTATGGAGTATGAGGGGAGGCATGAAGGTTCAGACTATAGAATCTCGGAGAAGCGCTTTTTAAATTCTCCATGTTTAATTAGCTCGGTGAGGGGCATAGGGATTCTGATCTTTTGAATCTCATGCTCGAAATTAAAAGAAGATGTAGTCTTTGGAAATTCTCTTATTTTAGGAACATGATTCTGAATAATATGGGAGGGGGGTTGGGCCTTCTTACCTCTGTGAGCATATACTACTTGATTAGCAGGTTTCTCCATTCTAGTGGATGGCTCAGGAATATTAGGTGATGTTGTCTTTTTATCGGACCTCAGGTTGTACCTGCCTCGGCCGCCGCTAGCCTTGTCTCCCTTGCTCAATTCATTTAGCTGACTGTTCATGAGAGACTCCTCGTATGTTGATTGAGTCAGGTGAGGAAAAGGGGGAGTCTCTCTGAAGCAATGGATCTTTGTCTCAAGCTCGTCTGCTTCCCCTTCTTCATCTTCGGCCACAAAATTGTTCTGTAAAGGAGCCTGAATCCTCTGGTCTTCCCTGTCTCTTCCCCTCTCTCTTTGCATGGTCGGGGAAAGTACATTGTTTGGCCTCCTGAAACCTCCTTTGATCTCTGCGCCCTGAGGGCCCTTATATGCTTGCCTCCTTTCCACCTTCAGTCTCTCCATCTCTTCAGACAAAAACTTCATCATCTTGGTCAGTTCATCTACTTGAGTGTTGGGCAGCGATGAGCCAGAAGTTGAGGCTTCAGACTTTCCCTTTCTTCTGTCTGCGTCGGCCCTATTCCTCAGTCTGTCAGCTGCTAATATGTTGGATTCCACTTCCACGGCCGCGTATTTCATTTGAGCTAAGGAGGTGGCTCTTCTTTCTCTCAGTAATAGACATAATTCGGGGTCAAACGCACCGGCATAAGAAATCTTGGCCGAGGCTTATGAAGGATTTATCTCGGAAGGAATCTTGTTATACATCTTATTGAACCTTTTGGAGAAGTCAGAGACAGTTTGTCCTTATACTTTCTTCAAAGCCCCAAACTCTGTCATGTAATACATGAAATCCTTCCTATCTCCCCACTGCCTCAAGAAAACACTATCCAGGGCTTCAATTCCAACAATGGATCCGGGGGTCAATCCTCTAAACCATTTCCTCACCTCGCCATCCAGGCTCTGGACGAAGACTCTCATCCAGACATGTTCATTTTCAATGTTTAGGTTGTCTACATAGTTGTAGAAAGTAGCCAGATGATCCTCTGTAGTTATATCCCCTTGTCCATTGAACTTGGGCATGTATTTCAAGTAATCTCCAGCAAGGAGAGGATTCATAGGATGGGGTAGGATTAAGGGAGCATATCTAGCAGCAACTATGGCATCCATTCTATTCGGAGGGGGATTAGCACCATCCATAGGGATATTAGGTAGAGGAGAACTTGGAGGAGAAGGATTTCACGAAGGGGCTACCAGGGATGAGCCTCGAAGTGGAGTGGGGAACAAGAGAGGATTCAAGGAGAAGGCTAACGAGCTCAAGTCAGCAGGTGCTCATGTTTGTGCAGGAGTGGGGAAATATTCTGTAGTCCCAGATCTATGCCAAGGAACAACTTTAGAGGAGAGGGGAGTGACAATGATTTCTCCCTCCAATCCCAGACCAGGAGGGGAAAACTCAGCAGGAACACTCCCAAAATTCAAAAAATGGGAAGCCTCTGAAGGAGGTCTATTAAGAAACTGAGGAGGAGAAAAAGGAGTTCTTACAAAAGGAGATGGGGAAATACCTGGTTCAACAATGGAAACTTCTTCTACAGAGCTCTTTCCTCTTCTGAGAATCGCCTCTGGGTCAGCTTCAGGTGTAGCGAGAGGTAGCTGTGGGTGAGACCGCGTGTGTCTACCTCTGAAAGCCACAATTAAAACAGCGGGTTCACTCCAGTGGAGTCGTCACAATGGGGTCACCGGGTGCACAGTAGCAATATTCAAGTTCTGATATCTGATGCACCTTCAGAATCAGCTAATCGTTGTCGTTCAATCCCAGGGAAAATATTCAACTTCATCCCCGGCAACGACGCCAGAAATGTTAGCGTCAAAAGTCACTCCTGGATTGCTTGCAGGAGCAGAGCCCGACACCCATCAGTTTTATGTCACGATTGTTTTAATAGATGATAAAATGGGTGGAGACTCAGGGAGATATCACTCTAAATCAGGGACTAGATCTGGTACATAAGTAACAAAGGAGGTCTTGAACTAACTTTAGCCAGTGGGTTGATTAAAAGGTGAACAGGTGGAATACTTAGTAAGAAAGGTGAACAAACAACTTTGGGCAACAAGATTTCAGCAGTTTGCAGAAGAAAGATCCTGAATGCAAGATCCACTTGGTTCAGGGTCTCAATAAACTGAGAGGGGACTTCACTTGATCCTCCAATTCCAAGTCACTCAGCGCTGAGAAAGTCACAAGAACCGATTAGAAACAATGCAACTATTACAGTGATCCATTACAACATCATCCTATAACAGCTGCAGCTCGATTGGATCCTCCAATTCCGAGCCGTTCTAACACAGTATAACAAAGCTGTAAAAGAAACTGGCATTCATAAGGTAAGAAGTCTCAAGAGTTCATACATAACCAGAGTATCAGTTCTTCATTAAATATTTACAACCGGGAGCTCTGCTCAACCATCAATCCCTACAAAAATGGCAAAAACGCCTTCATATACTCAAAAAAACAACAACAACAAAATCGAGACGTTGCATTAAACATAGTGCGTCTGCATGGCTTCTGACAATCTGCAGCTGCCGTATCTGAATGATCGTGCAACTTATGGCAGACGCAATCGAACTCCTGACAGTTCTGTGGGTGAACCGATGTGCCTTTAATTCATTGCTGGACTTTCCCATTATGGCAGAGGTGATGTCTAACCACCACCAACTACCTTAATAACTGCTTCATTGGGATTGGGGATGGCCCGGCCAACTCGACACCTTTTGGGACGTGGATGGCCCCTCGCACTGTCGTCTGGACTAGCTGAACGGCTTGATGAATATGAGTGGAGGCCAGCGCAAAGGATGGGGCATATGACGGGGGGTGGTGGCGCCACAACTACGAGGGTGAGATGTGAAGTGATGAGGTGTGGGAGCGGTGATGGGGGAAGACACACAGCGGAAGGTAATAGGTAGAGGGAGTAGAATATGATGTATAATGGGCCTGTTATTAATGGGAGGATGACGTGGAATGGAGCAGGACACATGGAAGATGGTGAACGGATGATATGAAAGATGACACAGTAGGAAGGGGGCCCACGTTGATTTAAAACAGAGCAGCTGAGAAGGATGGGATCACCTGAGCTCCGTTGATCCGGGCACTTTGACCTCGGCCGTTGGGAAGATGCGTGGTTGATTCCTGACCCCCCCCCTGCCTGCCTAAAGGTAGAAAGGCGGGGGGGGTCCGGAATCGCCTCGAGCGTCATTGATCCGGGCGCTTTGATCTCGACCATTGAAGAGGTGCACCCCCGATTCTAGACCCCCCCCCTCCGCTTAAAGGTAGAAAGGCGGGGGGGCTCCAGAATCTGATGCGCATCGTTGATCCGGGTGCTTGAAATCCTGCCGTCCAGAATTGATTTCCATTTAAACACGGACGCATTTGCATCCCGAACTTAGGACAAGTGGGTTTTTTACCCGCTCCTTCGCATTTTACCCCCCTTACCAGAAATATCACTAACAGTTAGAGTACAGAGGGGTAGTTAACATAACCATTTAGGCTATGTGGCTACAACATTTTCTCACTGAGTTGGGCATTCAGTTTCATCGACCGATCGTCATTTGGTGTGACAACCAGAGCACTCTAAAGTTCTGCAGAGATCCAGTTTAGAGGCAGCGGACGAAGCACATCAAGATCCACATGCACTACATCTGGAACTTAGTACACGAGGGGATCATTGACTTACATTTTTGTCCTTCAACAAAACAGACGACAGACATATTCACCAAGACCTTCACTGAGCAAAAATTCCATTTTCTGCGAGGTCGTCTTGGAGTGAAGGACACAGTTCCCTAGCAATTGTAGATCTTCTTTTTACATACATTGTACCTTGAGGGGGGGGTTTCCCATGAGGTTTTCCCTCTTTCCTCACTTTGTTTTTAGTGTATCTTTTGTACTTGGGTACCTAACATGGCCTCGTTGTTGGGACCCAATCTTTATTTTCACCATAGTGATGTTCAAGGGGGGTGTTGGAGTTACTTCACACACACCTAGAATTTCTTTTTCCTAAGGTTTTTATTTGTTTATTAGTCATAATTAGTCATTATACAGTCTCCTATATTTTAGGAGAGAATATTCCACCTCGAGACTATTCTCTTTCAGTTGACACTTCAATTTGACTAGTTGAGTTGAGTTTAGATGTTGCATTGGGATCATCACCATGCAACATTGGGATCATCACCATGATAATTCTACCTTGCCTTGGTATCATCACCAAAGTGGCTCATTAGCCTTGATTCCTTGAGTTAACTCCTCACTACTTTCTATTCAGTCAGTTAACTGAAGACTAGTTGACTAGTTAACTCAACTAGGTGGCAGTTCACTCCCGTAACTGTCTCAGAGACTAGAATAGGTGGCAGTTCACTCCCATAACTATTGGTGTGTGTCTATATCACTCTAGACCACCACTATGGTGACTTGGTTCACCTCAATTCGAACTCATTGAGATATACAGAGTATATCATGTGTAAATTATTCATTATTCACAACGGTTAATGAGAATTCTTCCATTCTTTCTCTCTTTCTTCTTATTTTTCCAATTCTCTCTGTAAATGTGTGTATCATTGTTTAGCTAGTTCTATTTTGTGCAGTTCAACACATTTACAAATTAGGCCAAAGATGCAGAGGTGAAAATCTTATTAAAAAAGACACTATGAAACCCCCTTCAGTGTATTTTTAACGAGCCCAGAGAAGGTAAGCTCAGTAGTTTTTTCACGTTTAGAGAGTCTAAAAAATCGTAAAAGAAGACTCCAGGGAGTAACGTTTTCAGGGATAGTCTAGTTGGTTCGAAAAAGGGGTAAACTTGCACCGAAAATACGTCTATTCAAAACCATTTTAACAAGTGTGACACAGACAATGTCACTCGAAAGTATTTTTAATTTTAAGGAGTTTGAAAAGAGCTTAACTATGGAATCACTGCCTTTTTCTGAGTTTAGTCTCTTTAGCCTGAAAAGGTATAAAAATTACTAAGGAGAAATCTCCCAGTGAGATGAATCTCCTGACGAGATGAATCTCTCGAGGTGTACATTTTTCTTCTATAATCTACAGGCTAGAAAAAGGGTTAAATTCACGCTAGTAGATGTTCTTCTAGACCAATTTAACGAGTGTAAAGGAACAAGGTCACTCAGTGATCTTTTCAATTTTAGGGAGTCTAAAAAGAGATTAACTATGGACTCCATTGGGGTTCCTTTTTCATAAGTAATATCCAAGGCTGGAAAAAGGTGATAAACCAAAACCAAGGAGAATGTTCCTTTTTCGAAAATTTAGTCCCTCGGGACCAAAAAAAGGTTAAACTTACACCTGAGAATACTCTTCTAGCGAACCAAAATTCCTAGAGCATACCTTTATTCGTGCAATTCATTGTCTAGACCGAAAAAGGGGTAAATTACCATCGGACAAACGTGCCTTCAAATTTGAGTTTGGCGAGTGTGAATGGAAACAAGATCGCTCTATAATATTTTCATGTTTAGAGAGTCTGAAAAGGGCTTAAAGAAGACTCCAGGGGATACTTTTCTCATTTAATCCAGACAAGATAAAAAAGAATAAATATAGTCTCGTCGGATGTTGCTTTTGTATTTTAAAACGAGCTTGAAAGAAAACAAGGTGTGCTCATTTGGGAGTCCTGAGGGTGAGGCCAAGAATGATGGTGCATCATACGAATGAGGCTTAATCTAATAATCATGATAGGACTAACAAGGACTCCCGATCCTATATTCATTACTGACATCATGAATGCCTAAATGAAAAAGAATCTACCTAGGGAATCCATGCAAAGGTAGGATCTACCACCTAATTATGACACTTCTAGAGCAGCAAGGAAGGTTCTGTGTCACACTTCGGTGGGGTCGATCCTATGGAAAAGTAGAAAAGACAACTAGATGTAGAAAATGGAGGCGAAATCCTAACTTATATGCAAACATTTGGAAAAAATGACTTTTACCGAAGGATACCAAAAGTGACCCATCCCAAAAAAGTTACCAAACCAAAGGAAAAGTGTATCATAACATCCAATAAGAAACTCAGAAAGGGAACCAAATGATTTCCAATCCAGGAAAAAAGACAAAGGTGGTCAAAAAAGTGGCAAAAAGGGCCAAAAAAGTCTATAAATAGAAGCTGACAACTCATTTTCACCATTGTATTTTGAAAATTCACCAAAAGGAGAAAATACCCTTTGCTAAAGAAGTAGATTCTTGGAGTTCCAGTGGACAAAAAAAACTTCCTCTTGGACCAAGTAAGTACAAATTCATCCCCCTTGGATTTCAATTCTTTAATTATGCATTTATTTTTGTTTTTGAGGGGGCACGCTCTCCTAAAAAGAGTGGTCTTACATTGTATGTACTCACGAATAAAACACTATGCCCACATACATACATGACTGAGGCCAATACAACCCACGTAAACCCTCAAAATATTGGGAAAAAAATAAAAAGAAAGAGTTAAATCCCTTTAATTTTCCATGGAACATGATGTATGTCCACTGGAGGGAGAGGGAACATGAGGACATTGATTTATTGGTTGAATAGGACCCTGCTTCCATTCTGTCATTGATATAATGTGGGTTGTGGAATTTCTTCCAGTTTTCGTTTATGAGGGCACAACCTAGGCTACTGAACGGTCTGGTTGACTATTGGCATCCTGATGCAGAGGCATTCATGCTAGACGGACAATCGTTGACTCCAATGACTGAAGACATCTAATTTCTGACCAACCTCTCAAGGAGAGGGGAACCATTCAACCTATGGACATTTCCCCCTGGGCCTTTTAACATCTAGAATTGCATTTAGATGTACTGGGAGGCCGACACTGAGAAGGTAGGTTCTCAAGTTCCTATTCACAAGATCACAAGTCTAACTCTAAAAGTGATCTTACTACTTATTGGGCGGATTACTGGATCCGCAGCCCTTCACCAGGCTTATCAAGCACACATGCACTGTGTTATTTAGTGCCAGGATGCCCATATCTTTGACTGAAGTATGACCATGCTCACATGCATGAAGAGACAACTCACAGAGTTTCGGAAGAGCAACAACAAAAAATTTGAGTTTGGCATTATTCTATGCTCATTCTTCTTCAAGAGAATGCCCAGCCTTAGTCCTAGAGAGACTGTGCGGGGGCATGTGGCCTCCTTCCCAGAAGTATGCATATGGGCAACATTGATTCCGCGAAAGGGGGGAGGGAGGACCATAGAGGCATTCAATGACACATTTTTTGACTGGTGGGCATGACAAATTCCAGTGATATAGGACTACCCCTATGCTGGAATAAAATTTTCCAGGGATCTAGACATGCCCGTGCCTCCCAAAGAGGAGCAAGGAGAGATAGGTAACATGTTTTTAAATGTTATTTAATTTTTTTAATTGTTTTTATATATATCATTTTTATGTGTTTATTAGAGTACTGACTTTCATGTATCTGTTATGTACAAATGTGGGACTAGTGCGCCTGGAATAATTTGCGAGGACTCGACGATGTGCTCAACCAGAGGCGGGACTAGCAGAAGTCGGTGGACCAGTAGCGGAAGGGGGACCTCCAGCTGAAGAGGCTGAGATATGTTTGAGACGGGTAGAGCGCAACCCCACTGCGCTCACTCTTATAGTAGCCATGGATGAGATCGAGGATCTCCCACCTTCTATGAAGCCTCATGTAGTGGGGGTGTCATGGACTTGGGTCCATCTCTTTCGATGTTTAGCCAATGTCGTCGTTCACTATGGCAAGGCCAACAGGACCCGAGCTAAGATAGGCTATAATTTTATGTTCCAAGGGATCCATTGTGTATTTTTTAGGGCATAAGCCCAATGATGTATACCGAACCTTATTTTTGAGGCGTTTGCGCCCACCTATGTACTCGTGACACTTTTG
>ML782399.1:206915-244075 GCA_009831015.1 Picea engelmannii
CAAATGTATGTACATGTGTATGTGTGTGTGCTTCTTTTTCTATGTTTGTGCAATATGCCAATCTGATACTTGATTATCTAGAGTATTTGTCATATGATTAAATCTCATAGGAACATAGATGTATATAATGTAATCAAAGTAATGTTCTAAGAGACATACCCTAAGGAAATGGCGGTACAAAAGTAGGATCATAAAAGCAGTAAACTCTATTTAACTGGGACACAACCAGTTGAGCATCTAGGTAGACTCGGAGGTGTGAAATGCCATGCGATAAGGCATCACGAAGAAACTTTATCATTGCATTGTACTCGGTGACATTGTTTGTAGTGTCACCTAGAAAAATACCTCTGGAAGATAGCAACTGGCCTCTGGGTGTGAAAATCACCCAAGATGTGGAAGAAATCCTCCGAGTGTGTCGGCTAGCACCGTCCACGAACCCAAAATGCATCTTCAATTCACTTGACATCTTCCACAGTGAAAAAGAAGACATAAATAACTACACGTCCACAAAACAAAAAGACAAAAAATTGTATAAGAACTATACATATGTACAATAAGTCACCGAGGCGACCAACCTAAGAGTAATACTTCTTGAGGTAAAGCCCATTTCTAAGCTCCTCCAAGGCATTTCCTTGAAAGTCAAATAGATGGTAAGCGCCCTTATTTAAGACCTCTTTCACAATGAACGGTCTGAACCACATGGATTTGAACTTCCCTGCCCATAGGAGATCTCTTTCTTGATCATAGACGAAGACAAGATCACCTTCGAAGAAAATACGAGGGAGAACAGACCGATCGTATTGACACTTGACTCGTTGCTTATGAGCCTCATTGGCCGAGGCTGCATCACGACGCTTCTCATCGAGTTTCTCAAGATCTAATAGGCGTTCCTCAAGTGGTGAAGTTTCTGGCAGTAATTCCACTGCCAACTTTAAATACGGGATGTGGCACTCAATAGGCAAGACTACTTCTAGCCCGTATACGAGTTGAAAAGGTGAAAAATGGGTGGCAGTCTTTAAAGACATTCGGTAGGCCCACAACATCGAGTACAACATGAAATGCCAATTTTACTTGGCAGAATTGATCGCCCACTGAAGAATAGTCTTGAGAGATTTATTCACATATTCAACCTGACCATTCTCTTGTGGGTAGTAAAGTGATGAATGTTCTTTCCTCAACCCAATCTTTGATGTTAACTCGGTCATCAATTTTTTTTGGAAGTGACTGCCATGGTCAGTCACAATCTCCTGCGGGATGTCGAACCTTGCTACTATCTGGTCAAAAATGAAAAGAGTCGATGTTTCTCCATCATTGTTAAATGTTGGCATAGCCTCAAACAACTTTGTGAAGTATTCTACCGCTATGATGATGTAACGATGCCCATGTATAAAGGACCAACAACAATGACAGGAAACATGGGAACAGGATGTGCCCGCATCTTCTGAGAGAATATTTGGCATGGGTGGCACTTCTTGACCGCCTCAACACAATCCTTGATTAACATAGGCCAGAAGTAACTGACATGTAGAATATTTTGGCATGTTTTCAGCCCACAAAAATGACCACCACATGCTCCAGTGTGGAAGTTGTTCAGAACAAGCTCTGCTTCTTCGTGGATAAGGAATCGATGAAGAACACAATCTACACCTCGACGATACAAAGTGTCATCGAGTATGAGATAGTTTTGTGCATGATGGTGAATTCTTCGACGCTCGTCGCAGGAAGAAAAGGAGGGGCACTTCAAAGTCTGGAGATATACTAGTATATCTCCATACCATGGGTCCGAAGATGCAATTAGAAAAATATCTCCTTTGACAGGAAATTCTTTGGGCGTGAGATCACTAGACTCGACCGGAAGTTCTCAAATAAGTTCGGCAAATACCAACAACTTTTTGGATTTAGTGGAAACAAAATCCAAGTCAAATTCCTGGAGGATTACAATCCATCTACTAATTTTTCCTCCAATGACCCGTCGTGTCAAGACATATTGGAACAGGTTCACAACGACAATGACGGTGGTCTTGCGAAGAAAAATGTAATGACGAAACCGTTGGACAACATGCACTGTTGTCAAAGCAATATTCTCAACGTCAGAATAGTTGAGTTCCATCCCAACCAGTTCTTGGCTAAGGTAATAAATAATGTGCTCCTCGAGCAAATCATCCTATTGTACCAATACCATGTCGATGGTCGTCTTTGCCGCAGCCAAATGCAACAAGAAATCTTTGTTATAATTAGGGGGCCGGAGCAGAGGGGAAGATGTAAGGGTGTGTTTCAATGCTTCAAAGAGAACTAAGCCACTTCATCCCAACAAAATGGGACTCCCCTTTTCAACATACGCATAAAACCTTTAGTGATCTCGATGTAATTTGTGACAAAATGCCGAAGAAAGTTCACTTTTCCATGTAATATTTGAAGCTAGGGTATTGTGCACGGGGGAGGCAACTGAACTATTACCTCAGCCTTGAGAGGATCGACCATGATCCCTGTTGTAAAAATAATGAAACCTGAGAGACGACCCGATGTCATGCATAAACTACATTTGTTAGGATTCAAGTGAATCAGATAGTAGCGACATCATTCAAAGATTAGTCGGAGGTGTGTAGGATGATCATATCTCTTGCAAGAGCGTGATGCTAGATCATCAAGATATTCCTCGACTATATGTATAAGTTCGTGGAAAGTAAATGACATGGATCGTTGAAAAGTGGCTCCAACATTCTTTAGCCCAAAAGGCATATTACGATATGCGAACATGCCCCAAGGACAAATAAAATTTGTTTTATGTTGGTCTTCGGGTTTGATCTGAATCTGATTATATCGCGAAAAACCATCCATGAATGAAAATACCTCGTAGCCTGCACATTCATTGACAATATGATCGATGAATGGGGTGGGAAAGTTATCTTTCAGACAGACCTTGTTCAATTCACGGAATTCCATGCACACGCGAATCATACCATGTTTCTTGTTAATCAGAACGGGGTTTGACACCCATTTCGTCAACTGCACAGGGTAGATAAAATCGACTTTAAGAAGTTTCTCTACTTCATCATTAATTGTTGCCTCTTTTTGAGGATTAATCGGATGAAGATTTTTTCATACCTACTTGGCGTCAGGATAAGTCATGATTTCATGTTCGATTATTATTGGGTCTATGCCTGGAATATACTTGTAAGACCGGGCAAAAACATCATGGAATTCCTTAAATAACTCTATATAAATTCGAATCTCTTCAAGGGACTAGTCCGCTTCGAAGAAAAGATTATCCACAATGTCAGGGGTTCTAGAGATATATATGGGGATCATTTCAGCGATACTCACCATATTACCCTCTTCATAAACTATGTGCCTAACCAGAGGATTAATAGAACAAGACCTATCTCCATTCACAGTAAAGAAAACTTCACATGCCTCTATTCTCCTTAACTTCGGGAGGAAGTAAGATCTATGATGGAGATCATCCCAGGGTTTGTCTGAACTAGTCAATGCCTGGAGAATCTCCTTATCAGAGGTTAATACCAGGTCTAGAGGATCTGTAGTGGCAAGGGAACCTTGAGCCCAAATAGGCTCGAGAACTGGATCTAACTATTTTGAGGGAGTCGGATTGGGGTCGGTTGAAGCTTGTTGGACAATGTTGTACGCAAATTCAGCTGCAAACAAGGGCATGGCCATGCCAAAATTCCATGTCCCTTCCTTCAAAGCTGATGGGGAAGGAAGAGTCCATGGGTCGTGAAAGTAAGTCATTTGAAATGACAACATTTGAAAATTTTCATCCCTAGGTTGGTCAGGGGCAACCGATATAATATTGACATCGCCAGAAGGTGGTAGCTAATCGAAAGTACCCATCAATGATGGACACAAACCAACGCCTAATTTGATGATATTGGGCTGAGGATTATCAACCATCGAGACTGTGGAAGCTCCCAATGAAGGGTCAGGACGAGAAAAGGACAACTAGTCAATGGTCACAATCCGGCCCTCGTTTGGAAACAAAAAGAGCCGAAAAAATGTAGAGACCACTACATGCATTGCATAAGTCCAACTCCTCCCTAACAAAAGTTTGTAGTCGAGAGGCGCATCGACCACTTCAATTTTGACACACACAGTCTTTCCTCCTAACTGCATGGGGAAAGAAGGAATGATTCCATGTGGTCTAAATGATCGACCGTCGAACGTTGTAAGAAACGTAGGCGACAAAGATAAATTGGGTTGGCCAATGGCCTTCCAACACGCCAACGAAATCACGCAAGTTGAGGAACCCTCTTCAATGACAGTACAAAAGATATTTCGTGTAAAATATTTCATGGTGCAAGCCACTACTATTTGAAACACAATGTGGTAAGGAAGACGAGGTTTCAAGTCGGTTGGATCAAGAATGATCGCTCTCAAGTTACAAGTCTTTGTTGATCCCAAGGTGGATAATAGATCCTTCTCTGTGAAGGGAAACTTTGGAGGACCTCTAAATAAGACATTGTGCAAGGGGTTTGTGCCAAATATTCCACCACGGAGTAGTTTTGGGCAGCCCTCACATTTGACTCATGAGAAGATTTCTTGAATGGCCCTTTTGGGATGCGTGTCATTGTTTCTTCCACCATCTTCTCAATATGGAGAGGAATATGTGGGTTTGTGGCTTATTTTTCCTTTTTGCAAGATTCCAGAATTTTTTAATCTCGAGCCCTGGTTGCTATATGAGCCTCGGATTTCATCATGTAAACATTTGTCGTTGGGTTACTACTGGTAGACGCAGGGAGTCCCTGACTGCCCCCTTCTGTGCTTGAGGATTCTGAATATTGAGCCATGTTTTTCCCATGTGGAAATAGGTTTGTCATCACAATAGGTTGCTTTTGCGCTAATAGATTCTGAGCTTCTGCAAGTCAAGGGAACAGATGAGTCGGGTGGTCTTCCATGCAAATGTTACATAGATACTTCGACTTCCTCTTCTCCATTTTTCCCCCGTCATCATTGTTAGTAAATGTTTTGTCCCCTTTACCCTTCTTGTTCCATTGTTTCTTCTTTCCCTCAGGCTGCTAGTTGGCCTTAGGGTTCATCTACTGCACACTATGTACATCCAAAATTTGGGTAAGGGGAGTAGTCGAACTCGAGGTCTGGTTGGCCACTGCCTACTATATCGACAATTGTTTCAATTGATTTGACAACAGATGAGTGGAATTTCCTTGTGTTGCACCCACAATACCATTGACATGGGGTCCATAGTTTTGCTTGGCTTTCTTGAGGATAGACCATGGCGCATCGAGAAAAATATCATAGAGCATGTCAGAGTGAGAGTAGATCAATTCAAGTTGTTGCACTCTCATTATTGCCTCCTCCTCTCAAAAAACTCCAGAAGTTGCTACGTCCTTGGAGATGCAAGGCACCAAAGACTTCAAGAACCATTCCAGCAAGAAAGCTAGAGGGACCTGGACCTTAATCAATATTTTTCAATGTCGCGATTCTCGGATATGATCGGCCTTAGTTTTCTTAAATTTGGCCAACAATTCGGTGTCAGCATCATTACTCATGGGTAACTAGAAATGGTTCGGAAAAAACATCACCAACTCGTTAAAGTAAGAATACCTTGAGCGATCGAACTCAATATACCATTTCGTGGCACCCTCGATAAGAGTGCATTGAAAAAGGAACAACTAGATGGAGTCATCTCGCAGTGAGCTTGACAAGCACCATAAGTGAAAGGTTGTCACATGATCTCCTGGATCTTCACTAGGATTTCATTCAAATTTTGGAATATATGATGGCAACTTAGTCGGCATGGGGGGCCAACGTGAATCATGACAAATTGGGTCATTAAGAAATCTCGAAAAATATGAAAAATGTAGCGTTGCCAGAAACGGTAGTTTAGGTTGAGTACTATGTACAGAAAAAAGAGGTCTTGGAGTTTGACTAGCACCAGGTTTCCAGGAAAATTTGAATTTTTGGCTAGGGTTCTGGTAAAAACCGAGGCCTTGACCTGCGTATGGAAACTGCATTTTTTGGGATATCATCGGTTGACTCTCGTAACTGGACGACATGGCTTGGGAAAGGATTTCTCCCTGCATGGTGTTCCAAGTATTTTTGAAGGGGATGCCCCCAACCAATCCGAAAAACATAGGTACAGAGCCCTCCCCAGGGTTCCATTAAGTATGGAAGGGGTTTCTCCTGACTGACATCCCTTGCGAGGGAATTGATCCCTGCCAAGAATTCCAAAGCCCCTGAGAGGAGAAAACTCTTGTAGTCACTCCTTGTGTAGGAATAGTACCATGCATGAGATTCTGTTCTCCAAAACTAGGGTTTCCCCCAAACAATATGGCAGTCTAAGAAAACACGTTGTTCCAAAATGTGTCGAACAAAGAGAATGTTATAGATCCCATCGACATTGTGTAAGACAAAGGTCCTAAGATTCCTAGTACAAACAAGTTGTAGTTAGCACTCGACCTGATATGTTGCTGGAAATAATTACTGAGTGAGGGGGTCAGAGGGGGTATATGAGCCCCACTGTAAGGGATATCATTAAATGGGACTGAATTTCCCCTGATAGACCCTTTCATGGCCACATTTGATCTCCCTTCCCCCAAACCCATGGTCTTTAAGTTGGAGTAGGTAAGGATTGAGTTCAAATAAAAGCCAGGCATCCCATATGACAATGGAGGGCCCGTCTCACTCTATGTAAACAGAGTAGTGGTTGCTGCCAATGATGGTATCAGATCACTGCCCGAGGTAGAGGGAGTTGAGACCACTGTGGTCTAGACTGGAAAATGTGGGTTAGGAGGAAAAATACCCCATGTGGTAGTAGTCGAAACAGGAGTATGAGGGATCCCGAATGAAGTAACATCATTTTCTTCAATGGCTTCTTGTAAGATTAACTGGCGCTCATAAGGTGTCACCTCATGAGGGACAACTTGTAGCAAGATCGACACTGAAAAGTCAGTAATTGGAGGGTTGGATGGCTCGAGAGATTCTGCCCCAAGGTCATAAATAGTAGGTTCATATAGAGTCGAATAGTATCCTCATGGATCAGGCTAAAGCATAGTGTCCTGCGGTCCATTCGCTTCGAACGACCCTTGTTGGTCAAGTCTTCATCGTAACGATGGCAGAAGTGGCTCTAATGCAACTAGTGACAAGCCCTGAATCCTTCGCGACCAACGGATCTCTTGATATTTCACTTTGTGAAAATATCAATCGACACAGTAAGGATTAACTAGCATTTTAACACCAAACACACACTAGAAAATTCCTATAAGACAAATCAAGCAATCAAATATCTAGTAGGAAGAACAGTGATGCCAACCAACACTAGAGAAACTAACCGGTGCAAGTGAAACTCAAACACGGAATCACCCTCCAAGTATACTTTGTGAAGCGTGACCCGATGTATGCCCTAGGTTCTATGATATACCTATGCAGTCACCCGTGTAAGTCCCTAGAATATGGTAAACTAAGTTTCCATCTCCCAGTCAGTCACCAGGCGGGTACAATCGACAGTCAGGCGGATCACAATGAGCAAGAGAACATGTCTGAAACTTATCGAGGGTATCGAGAGCAAGTGGTTCAAAATAAAATAGAGGATCTCAAATGAATTCAAGGTCCAAAAAGCTCCGTAGGCAAATGTAGTCGTTAGTACTCCCAAGATATATCCTCAATATGTGTTGCCCACTACGTTTAGTCTGACTTTGGAGGGGTTATCTCCGTTTCCTTTCCTCATGTGACCTCATGTGTATCCCCTGTGTTAGTGGGGGGTCTCGGATAACTTTTACGACACTATACTTAAACACTCCCTAACTCAGACTCCAATGTTTGTTTAACGACCTTGAAGAGTTTTCTCTCCAACCTAATTCAAGTCCCTAACCCTAAACTAGTTGGTTGACCCTACAAACATAAAAAGTCTATTTTATTTTAGATTAAGCGTTCTTTTTAATGGCTTGATTTACTCATGGGATGTAGTGGTGAAACTGATGATGTTATAAGAGACGAAGAAAGAGGATAAAAATACGAAACTTGAAATCAAAATTACTTCTAATCCAAAAGAAAAGTTTTACAACTAACTCTTTGTAACCAACTTTTCTTTAAATAATTTTTTCAAGATCTTGTAAAGAAAAAATAAAACGTATTTTCGCTTGACTACAAGCTACTTATGCTTCAAAAAATCAATAAAAAAATTAAAAAAATAGACTCTTTTTCCTTTTTTTGCAAATAACTAACTCTAACTACTTTACCAAACCGAAAAAAAAAAAAAAAATAAATAAATTGAAATTCCCTTAAAGAGAAAAAACTAAAATAATTTTTTTTCTCTTTTGAAAGCAATTAAAAGGGGTAAAAACAAGACTAAAATAGATCTTTATCCCACTGCAGATGATGGGGAATCACTCAAGAAACCAAGAAGGTAGATCTTCAATTCAAAAGCTTGCTTAAAACCCTTTTAAAAGTAAACACAAGAAACTCAAAGGACAGGTAAACTAAACTCTAACCCAAGCTATGGTTGTAAAACAGAGAGTCTGGACTGATCCAAGAAAACCATGAGAAGTGTGAACTTCAATCAGGAAAGAGGAAAACTCCCTCTTTTTCAAAAAAATTCTTGAAACAGAGACGCAGGTTGTTGCATCAACAGCCTGTGTATATACGCGGATTGTTTAATGAGAAGAGCGCATATGTATGTGGGTTGACTAAACACAGGGCATGTACACCTTTGTATCTTTCCAAAAAAGAAAAGATTAGATAGTCTAACAGGGTACGGATAGCTGGTATAACACCTGAAGGTGACCAAAATCCCTTAAAAGACTCAGAAAACTTGACAAAAAATTGAAATGCAAACAAACCAATCAAACAACCCAAAATCCCCTTAAAAACCCTACATGGTATCCCCTGTATGGTCACTAGTTCTGCTAGCGGGAAATAAGCCCCATTTTACTACACCAGGGTTCATAATGTAGGAAGATTGATTAAACGTCTAAAATTTAATTAATTCTCTATACTGCCCCAAACATACCAAAACTATTATAAAGAAAGCAAAGAGAAAGAAGATCAGGTAGATATACCTTAATCCCACGTCTGGTGATGGCCTCCTCACGCTTGGAAGTTCCACTGACTGCACGTCTCCTCCCAGGGTTGACCTGCATCCAAAGATTGACATACAGAGAATGAAAAACATGATATTCCATATATAAGTTATGGTTATATGTTAAAATGTCAAGCATAAACCGATAAAAGTATTCAAGACACCATCATTTGGGACAGGAAAATGTAATTCTTTTATTAATAACACGAAGATTATACCTTTACAATCTAAGTCGGCCATCGTTCCACAAACCTAGTCTGGGCTCCTCTTCACTAATATCTAAGTGCACCTTGTATGAACTTCTCCTCTCAACCTTTTGATCTCTTCTAGGGGAGTGAATTGGTTAAATGGAGGAAGAAGGGACTAATGAGGGAATGCTGAGGCAATTCTCGCAAAAGGCACAAATATCTTGGGCAAGAAGGGGAAGTGAAAGTGGGGAGAATTTCATTGTTCTTATGCTTAGATATGAAATGAGACCCCAACACCTCCTTTTATATGCCAAAAGGATGGTTATTCGGTTGGGTGATGGGATATAGCAGGTGCATTAGTTTGGAAACCTCCAATGCCCCATCAATTTCAACGAATTCCTTGCAACTTTTGCAAGAATACGTAGGTTGTAATGGTGCAACATGTGTATGTACACGAGATGTAGTGTTGCAGCAAGCGTATGTATGCGAGCAATAATGGTGCAGGGTGGGTACATCTTCTAAAAGTTGTTTTTTTAAGAAGAGCTTCTCAGCAGTACTTTGGAAAAAGATGCAAGTAAGAGGGCCAAGCCCATGTATGCATTTTTAGAGCAATTTATGGCTATAACAATTACCTTCCCTCTATTTCTATGCTTCCCTATGCAGGTTGATCATAGTTACATGCTCCTACCTTACTCTTCTTCCATTACCTGATTTTGTCTCAGCATTTCCCATGCTGACATGATGACCTGTGATCTCTTCCTCATGGAAATAAGATCCTTGGTAATCTTCCATAACTCCATTTCTCATATAAGAACAAAATTTTCTTTCGTGTACCTCTAATTCTATAAGAAATGTGCATATAATAATTATTATTAGCATGCACATAACATAAAACATTTCATCAATTAGAATACAAGTTATTTATTCATAAATTTATGAAAATCACAATGCACCAATTCAAAGTATGATTCCTTCTATGCATTCCTCTCCAGAAAATCTTTCCAATGGTTGTACTCATGCCTCATTCTGAGTTCTGAGAGAAAAGTTACAACATTCCCAAGTTGCAATTTTCCACTCATTTACTGCTACAGAAAACTCTTTATTACTTTCTGAGAAATTTTAATGTCCAATTCAAAATTATGGATGGAAAGATGCATTCTTCTCTCAAACCTTTCTAGAAACTATTTGTTTTATCAAATCTGAGCTCCGACCTGAAAGTTATGGTCCAAAGAATTTTGACTCTTTTTCCCAAATTATCTATGTATGCTATATGTGTCTTGTTTCTCTTCCTACACATTTTAAATACCTCAAATAGAGTTCTGAGAAACACGTTATGCCCCTTGGAAGTAATCTAGTGCCAAAAATTTACCTTAACTATTTTAGTTGTAACTTTCTCATACGAGTTCTGATTTGTGCTCGAAGTAGATCATTGGGTATCTCTCTTTGAGTTCATTTATTTGAGCTCCAGATATAGAGGGTGCCTTGGTACCCTTTGTTCTTGTGGGTATTGATTGTCTAAAAACATCATTTAGGGCCTAAAAATCACCCCACAAGTTCATGACATTTAAAATCTCCAAAAAATCATAGAAAATCGATTTTTTTCTACTGTAACAATCTTTAAATATGAGTTTTCAATATTAAAATTGGGTGAGATATCAATTGTTTATGTGCAAAAAATTCCTTAATTTTTGACTCGGATGTTGGCCATCAATCATTTTTCCTTTGGAAACTGATTGCAACACATCTATGAATCGACCGACCCAACCGTCATCGATTGTTCGTCGACGAATTCTATTTGGTTGAATGAAACACCTCACCAAATTGGTTGAACCGACCATCGACCATCCATGTTGACTGATGAAAATAATTCTGCAATTCATTCGACCCGACCATCGTCCATTGGCCATTTCTTGGCTAACATGGAAACTAATATTGCATGACATGAAAACTCTAACATGGTGTTAATGTTTAAGCCATTATTATAGATGTTTGCATTTCATTAGATAACAATAGCATAATCCAAGATCACTGAGAAATACACAATCACAAGAGACACAACATTTATCCTGGGAAACCCTCTAGGGGGAAGAAAACCCATCAAAACTTCCTTAATATAGATAGCCAATACAATGCCAAGAGATCTATATGCTAACGCAGAAAGTCCTCTCCTAGATATGTGCCACTCTCTCTCTCCTTTGTCGGTAACAGATCAGAACTTGTCTCTCAAATTGAGCAAGTGATTTGTGTCAAAGTGAGGCACTAGCCTCCTTTATTTATACAAGTCTGGCACGTGTGAAGTGTCTCTTCATTGGCAGGGTCGACTTCTCAAACTGGGTGGGTAAACCAACCTTTATTATATTTCTAGGTCTCTTTAATAACTTCTGGGGCCGACTTCTTATTTTGCCTATTACAATTGTCTTTTGACCAATCCACAAAATGGGATTTGGTCCTATTACAATAACCGACATGATCAATCCACAATGGGGATTGATCCTATAAATAATATATCAATAATAATAAGAATACTCTTTGCAGTTACACTATTTTAACACTCCCCCTTAACAAGAAGGGTATTCTTCAGTAGCATCATGCGAGAGAGAGAGGACAACATCATCAACAACATCATGTGGGAGGACAACATCATCAATATCATCTTGGCTGGCGTATCTATAAATCATCAGAAGTTTTCTTCATCGGCAGCATCATCATTCTCAAAGGAATGCCATCATCATCTGCATCAATATGTATTAGTATAAAACCAATACATCATCATCATCACAGCACAAGGTTGGCTCATCATAATACAAGACTGCCTTTACGTCACAATTGTCAAGCTGGAAGCTTAGTACTTGTCTCATCTCATCATCTTCCTTTACGTCACATCACTCAAGCTGGAAGAAAGATACTCGTCCTGCTTTACGTCACAACCATCAGGTTGGAAGCAGGATACTAGACTAGATTTACGTCACAACTATCTAGATGGAAGCTCAGTACTAGTCTCATCATATCATCTTGCTTTACATATGACAGCTTGGTCAGAAGAAAGGAACATCTCTTCTTGCTTTACGTCTGACAACTCGGTCAGAAGAAAGGAACATCTCTTCTTGCTTTACGTCTGAAGACTCAGTCAGAAGAAAGGAACATCTCTTATTGCTTTACATCTGACAACTAGGTCAGAGCAAGGAACATATCTTCTTTCTTTACGTCTGACAACTAGGTTAGAAGCAAGGAACATATATTCTTTCTTTACGTCTAACAACTTAGTTAGAAGAAAGGAACATATCTTCTTGCTTTACATCTGAAAACTAGGTCAGAAGCAAGGAACATCTCTTCTTGCTTTACGTCTGACAACTTGGTCAGAAGCAAGGAACATCTCTTCTTGCTTTACGTCTGACAACTAGGTCAGAAGTAAGAAACATCTCTTCTTTCTTTACATCTGAAAACTCGGTCAGAAGCAAGGAACACATCACATATTTCTTTACGTCTGACAACTAGGTCAGAAGCAAGGAACACATCTCATCTTGCTTTACGTATGACAACTAAGTCAGAAGCAAGGTACACATCTTGCTTTACGTCACAACCATAAGGTTGGAAGCAGGGAATATCTCATCATAGCAACTACTCCCCCTTTCAAGGAAGGTCCTTTCAGAATATGCCAAGCTTATCTCGGAAGTACTCAAACTTCACACGAGATAGGGGCTTGGTCAACACGTCAGCAACCTATTCATCCGTGCTAATGTACTGGAGTTTCAAGGATCCTCTCTATACCATGTCGCAGATGTAATGATAGCGGATCTCTATGTGCTTCGAACTATCATGGAATATAGGATTCTCTGTCATCTTTATTCATCTTTGGGTGTCACATAGAATCACAGTTGCTCTCATCTCCAAGTCAAAAAGGCTTGTCAACAACTTTTGAAGCCATATAGATTCGCAGCTAGCAGAACATGCGGCAATGTATTATGCTTCCACTATGCTGAGAGCAATATTAGATTGCTTCCTACTCTACCACGAGATCATATTTGATCCCAAACTGAAATATCATCTTGAAGTGCTTTTCCTGTCAGAAACACTTCCTGCCCAATCTGCATCAGTATATCCACTCAATGTGAAATTATGATCTCCATCATAGCTGAGACCATAATCTATTGTACCTTTGAGGTACCTCATCACATGTTTTGCAGCCACTAAGTGAACACGTCTGGGTTCTACCAGAAACTGACTCAAGGTGTTCACGGAAAAACAAATGTTTGGTCCAGTGTTTGTCAGATACATCAACGATCAAATAATCTGTCTATACAGTGTGGCATCAATCAATTCTGATGACGTATTGACCAGCAGCTTCAACTTCGCTTCCATGGGTGTATTCATGGACTTGCATTCCAGCATGTCGAATCTCTTTAAGATTTCGACCGTGTACTTCCCTTGGTTAAGGAAGATCCTCTCAGGACTCTACCATACCTCAAGACCTAAGAAATAATGCATTAGGCCAAGGTCTTTCATTTCCAATTCCGAGGAAAGTCTCTTTTTACATTCAGCGATGAGATTTTCTTCTCCAGTTAAGTGTAAGTCATCCACATATAGTAGTAATATTACTGGCTCATTATCCATAATTTTGAAGTAGATATTTGAGTCTTCTTTACTCTTGGCAACGCCTAAGCTCGTCAAGAAACTGTCTATATGTCCATACCAAGCTCTAGGAGCTTGCTTCAATCCGTATAAGGCTTTCTTCGATCTGCAGACATAAGACCTCCTATCTTCAACCTCAAATCCTTGAGGTTTCTCTATATACACTTCCTCTTCGATGACACCGTTTAGGAAGGTTGTCTTCACATCCATCTGGTGCAGCTTCCACTTCATCCTAGCTGCAAGAGCTATGATGGTCCTAATTGAAGTGTATCTAGCCATAGAAGCGAATGTCTCTTCATAGTCAATGGCTTCCTTATAAGAAAATCCATGAGCGACAATTCTATTGAAATAATGTAACTGAAAAGAGTATTCTTATTATTATTGATATATTATTCATAGGATCAATCCCCATTGTGGATTGATCATGTCAGTTATTGTATTGGGACCAAATCCCCTTTTGCATATTGGTCAACAAACAATTGTAATAGGCAGAATAAGAAGTCGGCCCCAACAGTTATTATTGAGACCCAGAAATATAATAAAGGTGGATTTACCCAACCAGAGTAATAATTCGGCCCTGCTAGTGAAGACACTTCACACGTGCCAGACTTGTATATATAGGGAGGTTAGCGCCTCACTTTATCACACAACTCACTTGCTCATTTCTAAGAGGCAAGTTTCAATTTACCAGTTGGAGAGAGGAAGAAGAGTGGCGCATCTTTTGGAGAGGACTTTCTGTATTGGTTTGATTTATCTCTTGGCATTGTATTGGCAATTTATAATAAGGAACTTTTGCTGGGTTTTCTTCCCCTAGAGGGTTTCCCAGGATAAATGTTGTGTCTCTTGTGAATGTGTATTTCTTAGTGATCTTGTTCTTATGTTTCTATTATCTATTGAAATTCAAAGAACTATAATAATGGCATAAACATTAACATGGTATCAGAGCCAACCTGAAGGAAGCATATTTCGCAAGAGAAAAACGTCACTGTTACTTTACCTGTAAATTAGGGGTTTTTCAAAAGTGAATCTTTTCAGCCCCAAAAGTATCTAGAAAGTTTCACCCTCCCCTAAGGATCAATTTGGCATCATCAGCGCACCTTTTTAGTGGCTAGATCTCCCAGAAAGTGAAACCCTAGTTTCACAAAGTACTAGAAAACCAAAAAACCAGAGTACCAGAAGTACCAGATTACTGGAAGTACCAGAAGCACCAGTCCATAAATCCGCAGATCAAGTTTGAGGGCGTAAAAGTTTGATTTTCAGAAATCTGACTGCACCGGCTAACTCGCCTCAACTCAGCGTATCTATCCCTTGAATCGGAATTTCAAAATTCTAAGTTTGAAAAATTAGGGTTTTCTCATAAAACCCTAAGTTGCAGTTGCAGTTGCAGTCTCAGAACCAGTTGCAGTTGCAGTACCCGTTGCAATTGCAACCGTAGAACCATTTGCAATCACCCTTGAAGTTTTCTTAAGAGTTGGTAATGATTACCGCTACTACCAGATGGAGTCACCACCTACAAATTCTATCAGAGGTATGTACTCACATATGTTTAAATGATTAAACTTTAAAGAGTATTTGCAGGAGAAGGGATCTCTTGCCATAGATCCAGAAAGATCTCAAGATCCAACACATTCAGAGGAATGATGCAACCTAAGTGTGATTAATCTAATATGCATTTATTTGTCATGACATTATCTTGATCAGTGTTGCATGTTGAAGCTATGATCAAATTATTAGAAGGATCAAAAGTTAATCAATGAGATTATCCTCTAACCTAACCTTCTATCAAGATAGCGTATTGTCTTAGTACAACATACAGGTTGAAGAAATCACTCATCATCTTGAGTGAAGGAGACTTGGAAGAAAAGAAAGCACTCATTCTTGAGGACAAGGCTCCAGGTTTGATTAATCAAGATTAATAAGATTCAAAGGTACACATGACAAGTTGATGACTATAGATGAGATAGAAGTCGTCATAAAATATTATACTTGATAGCATGTGATCATATAGAAGTAAATTCTTTGTCTGATACAACTAACATCTCCTCTAGGAGAAACCTCATGTGTTAGTTCCAGGTTGCCATAGAAGAATGCTTGGTCACAACACTATGAGTGTGTTAACCTCATTTCGTATTGTATTCCTTACCTTTAATATTTTCTTCAGATAAATTATAAGTGATAACTCTAAAGGAGCTACTAGGATGATTGTTCATGCTATTGCTTTATATTATTAAGAGGGATATTATTCTTGCTTGTTGTTTTATTGACCTTGCTCCAGGTCACATGTAATAACCCTGAGGAAAGCTATAGTGAAGGTTGCAGAAGGCAACGTGCTAAAGAAGAGACCATAAATGAAGCAATCATCATCGGAAGAGAAGAAGGTGGCTTGCATAAGCTAAAGGGTCACTCAGAAGCTGCCATGACCCATGCCATTGAATAATATTGGCATAAAATATTATCCTACATCAACTACAAGGCACTACCATACATATGCAAAGCGGTCACAGGGTTACCAGAACTCAAAGGTGACCATGAAGCCGTATGCAATGGATGTGCACAAGGGAAGAACATCAAGAACCCTTTTCCTGAAGAGGAACAACAAGGTAGAAGGAGTCCTAGAACTCATTCATTCAGATGTATGTGGCCCAATGCCATCGTCCTCCATTAGTGGGTATGTATACTATGTATCCTTCATTGATGATTACCTGGATATATTTCTTGAAGACTAAAGATGAAGTGTTCAATAATTTCAAGGAATTCAAATCCTTGGTAGAGAACCTTTCTGAAAGAAAGATCAAGATACTCAGGTCAGATAATGGAGAAGAATATACCTCAAAGAGTTTTGAACTTCTACAAAGACGTTGGAATCAAACGGTGTAGCTGAACGAAAGAACATAACCATACTGGAAGCTGTGAATACTATGATCCATGATCAAGATCTTCCTATGTGCTTATGGGCAGAAGCAGCAATGGTAGTTGTTTATGTGCAGAACTGATTATTCCATAGTGCACTTGGGCTCAAGACACCGGAAGAGATGTTCACCGGAAAGAAGCCATAGGTAAGCCATCTAAAAATATTTGGTTGTCCAGTGTTTATTCATATACCTAAAGAAAAGAAAAAAAAGATGGACCCTTCAAGAAAGAAGGGTATATTTGTGGAATACTGTGAGGTCTCCAAGGCCTTCAGAATCTATGCACCAGGTCAACATCACATTGAGATCAGAAGGGGTGTCACCTTTTATGAAGAAGCAGCACTTAATAATTCAAGAAGATGTCAGCTTGAAGAAGTGTATGAAGAGGAACTAGAAAATCCCAGGATTGTAGAATCTGTGAAGGAAGTACCCAGAGCTCCAGAACTAGTGAGGGAAGTCGTAACTTCCCCTGATGAGGAAACTCTTGAAGACCATGATGTAAAATAAGTTCAAGAACCTCCTCAAATGACCTTCTCCCATAAAATAAAGCTTTCTTGGGCAAGAGAGATTATTCAATATGGAGAGAAGTATGGTGTTCCAGAAGGAACCTCGAGACAGGTGAATAGACTGAAGCCATTCTCCAGTTACACAGCTTTGATGTGTGATCTCCTAGATGAGGAGCCTACCTTATTTGAAGAAGCCTTCCAAAAGAAGGAATGGGCAGATGCCATGACAGAGGAATACCAATCCATAATAAAGAACGATGTATGGGAAATAGTTCCCAGACCAAAAAGTAAGGATGTGGTATCATCAAAATGTCTCTTCAAAATAAAACATGTTGCTGATGCAAGTATTGAGAAATATAAAGCAAGATTTGTCGCTCATGGATTTTCCCAGAAAGAAGGCATTCACTATGAAGAGACAGTCACTCATGTAGCCAGATACACTTCGATTAGAACCATCATAGCTCTTGCAGCTAAGATGAAATGGAAGTTGCACCAGATGGATGTGAAGACAACTTTTCTAAATGGTGTTATCGAAGAGGAAGTGTATATAGAGAAACCCCAAGGATTTGAGGTTGAAGACAGGAAGTCTCATGTCTGCAGATTGAATAAATCCTTATACAGATTGAAGCAAGCTCCTAGATCTTGGTATGGCTGTATAGACAGTTTCTTGACAAGCTTGGGCTTTACCAAGAGTAAAGATGATTCAAATCTCTACTTCAAAATTATGAAGGATGAGCCAGTAATAATATTGTTGTATGTGGATGACTTATTCTTAACTAGAGAAGAAAATATCATCATCGAATGTAAGAAGAAACTTGCTTCAAAATTTGAGATGAAAAACCTCGGCCTAATGCACTATTTCCTAGGTCTTGAGGTATGTCAGAGTCCAGAGAGGATCTTCCTTAACTAAGGGAAGTACACGATTGAGATCTTAAAGAGATTCAACATGCTAGAATGCAATTCCATGAATACACCCATGGAAGTGAAGATGAAGCTGTTGGTCGATACTTCATCAGATTTGATTGATGCCACACTGTACAGACAGATTATTGGATCGTTGATGTACCTGATGAACACCAGACTAGACATTTTTTTTGTCATGAACACCTTGAGTCAGTTTCTGGTAGAGCCCAGATGCGTTCATCTAGTGGCTGAAAAACATGTGATGAGGTACCTTAAAGGTACATTAGATTGTCGTCTCGGTTATGACGGAGATCACAATTTCACATTGAGTGGATACACTGATTCAGATTGGGCAGGAAGCGTTGCTGACAGAAAAAGAACTTCCAGATGTTGTTTCAGTTTGGGATCATCCATGATCTTGTGGAAGAGTAGGAAGCAATCCAATATTGCTCTCAGCACAGTGGAAGTAGAGTACATTGTCGCATGTTCTGCTAGCTGCGAAGCTATATGGCTTCGAAAGTTGTTGACCGGTCTATTTGACCCAGAGATGGAAGCAACCACGATTCTATGTGACAACCAGAGCTGCATAAATATGACAGAGAATCCTGTATTTCATGACAGGTCGAAGAACATAGAGATTATCTATCATTACATCCATGACATGGTGCAGAGAGGAGCCTTGAAGCTCCTATATGTTAGCATAGATGAATAGGCTGTTGATGTGCTGACCAAACCTCTATCTCATGTAAAGTTTGAACACTTTTGAGATAATCTTGGTATAGTTCGAAAGGACACTCCTTTAAAGGGGGAGTATATATGATTCCTTTCTTCTGACCTCACTGTTAGACATAAAGCAAGATGTTGTGTGTGTTCCTTGCTTTTGACCTTGCTGTTAGATGTAAAGCAAGATGAGTCATTGCTTCTAACCTCATTGTTAGACGTAAATCAAGACGATGTGTGTGTTCCTTTCTTCTGAACTCCCTGTTAGACGTAAAGCAAGATGAGTCATTGCTTCTGACCTCATTGTTAGATGTAAAGAAAGATGATGTGTGTGTTCCTTGCTTCTGACCTCGCTGTTAGACGTAAATCAAGATGAGTCATTGCTTCTGACCTCGTTGTTAGATGTAAAGCAAGAAGATGTGTGTGTTTCTTGCTTCTGACCCTGTTGTTAGACATAAAGAAAGATGATTCATTGCTTATGACCTCGTTGATAGACGTAAAGCAAGACGATGTGTGTGTTCCTTGCTTCTGACCTCATTGTTAGACGTAAAGCAAGATGATATGTGTGTTCCTTTCTTCTGACCTAGTTGTTAGACGTAAAGTAAGATGATGTGTTCCTTGCTTCTGACCCAATTGTTAGATGTAAATCAAGATGATGTATACCTTGCTTCTGACCTAGTTGTTAGACGTAAAGAAATATGTGACTTGCACTGAGATACTAGCTTAACAGTTGTGATATAGAGCCAGTCTAGTGCTGTGATGGGCCAGCCTAGTGCTGTGATGAGGTATCATTTTATATACTGATACATATTGATGCAGATGATGATGGCATTCTTTCAAGAATGATGATGTTGTTGATGAAGAAAACTTCTGATGACTTATAGATATGCCAGCCAATGTTCCAAGATGATATTGACAATATTGTCCTCCTGATGCCACTGATGATGTAGACCTCTCTCGCCTGATGTTGTTGAAAAATACCCTTCTTGTTAAGGGGGAGTGTTGAAATAATGTAACTGCAAAGAGTATTCTTATCATTATTGATATATTATTCATAGGATCAATCCCCATTGTGGATTGATCATGTCAGTTATTGTATTAGTACCAAATCCCCTTTTGCGGATTGGTCAACAGACAATTGTAATAGGCAGAATAAGAAGTCGGCCCCAGCAGTTATTATTGAGACCCAGAAATATAACAAAGGTGGGTTTACCCACCCAGAGTAAGAAGTCAGCCCTGCCAATGAAGACACTTCACACATTCTAGACTTGTATATATAGGGAGGCTAGCGCCTCACTTTATCACACAACTCACTTGCTCATTTCTAAGAGGCAAGTTTCGATTTACCATTTGGAGAGAGAGAAAAGAGTGGCGCATAATTTGGAGAGGACTTTCTGTATTGGTTTGAGTTATCTCTTGGGATTGTATTGGCAATTTATAAAAAGGAAGTTTTGCTGGGTTTTCTTCCCCTAGAGGGTTTCCCAGGATAAATGTTGTATCTCTTGTGAATGTGTATTTCTCAGTTATCTTGTTCTTATGTTGTTGTTATCTATTGAAATGCAAAGAACTATAATAATGGCATAAACATTAACAAAATATTTCTTTATACTTCTCAATACTTCCATCAGCAACATGTTTTATTTTGAAGAGCCATCTGGAGGATACCACATCTTTATTCTTCTGTATGGGAACTATTTCCCATACTTAGTTCTTCGTTATTTATTGGTATTCCTCTATCATGGCATATGCCCATTCTTTCCTCTGAATGGATTCTTCAAAACAAGTAGGCTCCTCTTCTAGGAGGTCACACATCAAAGCCGTTTAACTGGAGAATGGCTTTGGTCTTTTCACCTATCTCATAGTTCCTTCATGAACACCATACTTCTCTCCATATTGAATAATATCTCTAGCCCAAGCTGGCTTTATTTTATGGAGGATCGTCATCTGAGGAGGTTCTTTCACTTCTACTATACCATGGTATTCTAGAAGTTCCTCATCGGGGGAAGTTACGACTTCCCTCACTGGTTCTGCAGCTTTGGGAACCTCTCTCATTGCAGTATTGGGGATTATGGGTTCCTCTTCATATACCTCTTCAAGCTGGCATATTTTATATTTCTTGAGCATTGCATCTTCATCAAAGGTCACATCCTTGCTGATCTCAATGTGATGTTGACCTGGTACATAGATTCTGAAGGCCTTGAAGACCTCACAGTATCCCACAAATATTCCCTTCTTTCCTGGATGGTCCATCTTGTTTCTCTTTTCTTTAGGTATATGAATAAACATTGGACAACCAAACATTTTGAGATGGCTTACCTCTAGCTTCTTTCTGGTGAACATCTCTTCTAGTGTCTTAAGCCCAAGTGCATTATGAGATAATCGGTTCTGCACATAAACAACTGCCATTGTTGCTTCTACCCATAAGCACATAGAAAGATCTTGATCATGGATCATAGTCTTCATAGCTTCTAGTATGGTTCTGTTCTCTCATTCAGCTACACCGTTTTGTTGGGGATTATAGGGAGTAGTGAGTTCCCTCTTGATTCCAACATCTTTGCGGAAGTTCACAAACTCTTTTGAGGTATATTCTCCTCCATTATCTTACTTGAGTATCTTGATCTTTCTTTCAGAAAGGTTCTCTATCAAGGCTTTAAATTCCTTGAACTTATTGAACACTTCATCTTTAGTCTTCAAGAAATATATCCAGGTTTTACGAGAGTAATCATCAATGAATGATGCATAGTATACATACCCGCTAATGGAGGATAATGGCATTGGGCCACACACATTCGAATGGATGAGTTCTAGGACTCCTTCTATCTTGTTGTCCTACTTTGGAAAAGGGTTCTTGATATTCGTCCCTTGTGCACATCCATTGCATATGCCTTTATGGTCACCTTTGAGTTCTGGTAAACCTGTGACCGCTTTGCATATGTATGGTAGCACCTTGTAGTTGATGTGGGATAATCTTCTATGCCAAAGTTCACATGAGTTTTCAATGGCATAGGTCATAGCAGCCTCTGAGTGACCCTTTAATTTGTACAAGCCATTGTATTCATTACCAATGATGATTGCTTCATTTAAGGTTTCTCCCTTAGCCCACATAAGAACTTCTCCATCTATAAAGGAAACTCTGGAGCCTTTTTTTTCTAAAGTTGAAATGGAGAGTAGGTTCTTCTTTAAGACTGGTACATATAGTACTTCCGTCATTTTTAGTGAATTCCCTGAATTCAGTTTATGGTTTGATTCTCCCACTCCCTTGATGGGATATTGGTAATCATCTCCAAGTGTCACTTTCTGAGAAAACTTCTTCTCTGATATACAAGAGAGAATATTTCTTTGTCCCATCATGTGCTTGGATGCACCACTATCAATGAGCCAAGTGTCCTCTCCAGGTGTTACAGATCCTGAGAGGGCTAAGATCAACACATGGTCTTTGATCTCTTCTCTCATCATCTTTTCGGTTGGCTCTTTATCTTCAACTACATGGGCATGGAGCCTCTCTTTTTTTCTCTTGTATTCTTCTCATCTAGCTAGACAAAAATTCACAATGTGTCCCATCTTGTCACAATGATAGCATTGTACAGATGAGTAGTCTCTTTCCTTTCGTTGTCCTTTCTTCTGAAATCTCCTTGGATGAGATTCTTTATGATTGAATTTATTTGATTGTTGAGGCTCTTTACGAGTCTCCTTATGGAAGTAGGGTTTCTTCATTCCTCCTTTGGTGTGGGTAGCTAGGGCTTGATCATCATCCCTTGCTAGTAACGCATCCCGATTTGGTACTCTTGTTTCTTCTTGGATTCATTCTTCCCATAGGCTGTCGAACTTCAATTTCTCCTTTCTGGCACATATCGTCTGGATGAAAGCATCCCAAGGTCTTGTGAGACCATTTAGGGTCATAATTATGAGTTTGTCTTCATCTATGGTATCTCCAATATCTTCTAGCTGTTCTTTGAATTATGAGATTCTGGAGAAGTATTCCTGAATCATTTCTCCTTTTTGCATCCTTGTATTCTTTAGTTGAGTTCTGATATTCATCTTCTGGTTTATGTTCTTTCCTTCATATAGTCTAGTCAAGGCATCAAACATCTCTTTCGAAGTCTTCTTGGAGATGCGCTTGGCTGAGGCGAGCTGCCTGGTGTGTTTGGATCTGAGAAAATCTAACTTTTTGTCCTTCAAATCTGATCTGCGGATTTTTGGACTGGTGCTTCTGGTACCTCTGATACTCTGGTACTTCTGGTAATTTTGGTACTGGTTTTCTGGTACTTCTGGTACTTTGTGAAACTAGGGTTTCACTTTCCAGGAGATCCAGCCACTGAAAAGGTGCACTAATGATGCCAAATTGATCCTTAGGGGAGGGCACAACTTTCTAGATAGTTTTAGGGCTGAAAAGCTTCACTTTTGAAAAACCCTAATTTGCAGGTACGGTAACAGTGACATTTTTCTCTTGCGAAAGATGCTTCCTTCAGCTTGGCTCTGATACCATGTTAATGTTTAAGCCATTATTATATATGTTTTCATTTCATTAGATAACAATAGCATAATCCAATATCATTGAGAAATACACAATCACAAGAGACACGACATTTATCCTGGGAAACCCTCTAGGGGAAGAAAACCCAACAAAACTTCCTTAATATAGATAGCCAATACAATGCCAAGAGATCTCTATGCTAATACATAAAGTCCCCTCCTAGATATGCACCACTCTCTCTCTCATTTGCCGGTAATAGATCATAACTTGTCTCTCAAAATGAGCAAGTGAGTTGTGTCAAAGTGAGGCGCTAACCTCCTTTATTTATACAAGTCTGGCACGTGTGAAGTGTCTCTTCACTAGCAGGGACGACTTCTCAAACTGGGTGGGTAAACCCACCTTTATTATATTTCAAGGTCTCTTTAATAACTGTTGGGGCCGACTTCTTATTCTTCCTATTACAATTGTCTTTTGACCAATCTGCAAAAGGGGATTTGGTCCTATTACAATAATCGACATGATCAATCCACAATGGGGATTGTTCCTTTAAATAATATATCAATAATAATAAGAATACTCTTTGCAGTTACATTATTTTAACACATGGCACTCTAGCTGACATGGGATGACACATGGATGTTGACAAGGAATGACATGTCATCACCCTATTTTCTCCATAGTCCATCAACCATTTCTCTTGGATGAACCAAAAACCTCGTCGAATCGGCTGACACTCAACCATCGATCATCGATGATTGATGCTTTCTATTTCTTGATCAAAACACTTTTCAAGTGGTCGACACCTGAACATCAGCCATCTGTTTTTTCCTTTGGACACATTGAAACCTCACTGAAATGGAAAACCCCCTACCATCATCCATCAACCATCAATGATTTCCATTGGAAACCAATCACTTCGTCAATATGACCAACCTAATCATCGATCGTCAGTGATTTCATTTGGCCAACTCAAACACTTAGCAAATTTTCAACCAATATCAGATTAATCTAGGTTGTAGATATATTAAACTAAATGACCTTGACCATCAATATGATCCACTTCACAAACCTCCAAATTGAATCTTGTTCATTTATCATCCCCAACCTCCTAACGACCAAAAATGAATCCAAACTATTGATTTGATCCTTCTTTGAAACAATCAAAAATGAATCTCGGTCATCGATTTGATCTATTTTCCAAATGGACAAAAACAAATCCTAGTTGTTGATCTGCTCAACCGTCTAAATGGCCAAAACCTTATAAATTTTTAAATTTATCACAATGAATCTAGGTCGTTGAGCTTGAGATCAAACATGATCTCGGTCATTGATTCATTGAACTCTATCCAACACTATAGTGGCCATTAAAACGTGAAATTTCAACCTTCAGTTTTAAAATTCAACTCTGTAATTTTACATATCAATGCCATTAAGCCTATATTAGATGGCTATGATGCAAATCTATCCAAAATTTTCTCACGAAATTGGGGATTTCTCTCTGATTTCTCTGTTTTTCCTTAAATTCACACAGACTGAAATTTGCATCAATGAATTGCCCAATTCGCTCTAGTTCTTGGCCCATACAAGCCCGATGTTTGAACCAGAATATATAATACTATAATGTAACATCCCCCAACCCAACTGAGGTCCATTACGTGCTCTAATTCCATAATGTAACGTCAGCCATCCCATCTAAGGTCCATTACGTGCGAAAAAAAAACTCATAAATTACAATTTTTTCTATCTAATTAATTTATTGTAGCTTCCAGCTGCGAATTACAACCATATTTAGCTATTATGTGTTATCATTAATTAAATGCATCTATAAAATTCTAAAACATACATGAAATGAAACTAATAAACTCCATTACAACAACACATATATCCATTCTCGCACTCAGAGTAAAACATAGGAATTAAACACATAATATAACACAATAAAAAGATAAATCACTTATCTTTTAGTTTGGTTTTGCAACCAACTTCTTGGGATGGATATTCCACCCAACCATAGACTCATTGTTCCAAATATCAACAAAATCTCACCCATGATATAGGGCTAGCAATCCACAAAATAGGGTGTTCTTTCACTGTCCACTCACAACTTAGAAAAACCCTCAACCCACTAGTATACTCCTACAACTATCTTGATTTTCCACCAAATCTCTTCCTCTCAACCTAACCAACCCAAGGAATGTACCCCTTCACTGATCACATCCCCTCGGGTGTTCCATTCATTTATTAGGGTCACTTTGCGATCCAGGTAGATATCGATGGCCACCCACCTATTCCACTGGCTCAAAGAACAATTTCCATTTTGGCAAATGTTTACAGTTTTTCAGGTCCCAAACTTTCAAGGTTGTTTTGAGGTCCTGAACTAAGTTACTTGGGCTCGGAAGAACCTAGCATGTACCTAGAGTAAAATTTTAGGTCAAACATAATATTTAATCCTTGGCTATACCTTTCCAATGGTGTATTGAGCGCCCCAAACAAAGATCATATGAAAAAGTTACACCCTCGGGAAGTCGACGTATCAACTACCCCCATCGGGGCCCACAAACCTTTTGGTGTTTCATCTCTCGGGGTCATGTTTTTGTATGTTTAGGGTTTTTTCATTTATGTTTTATGTTAAAAATTCCTTTGGAGCCTCATTGTACTCGTCTTCCTGTGAATACACGTAGTCGTCACATCTATTCTCAAAGATAAGATGCCACCATTTGAGCAAGTTTTTTTATGTCTGCATTTTTACAGTTTCAACGGGTTCTCTTTATTAATAAAATTCAAGTTTTACTATATCTCTGTGTGTTTCTTTTTTATACATCTACATTTCATTTCATTCCATTTATAAATATGGATTAGTGGTATCAGAGCAATTTGTTATTTATTTGTTTCTCTGTGCATGTCCCCAATGAGGTCAGGATACAAGGATTTGGAACTCAAAGTAGTTGAGCCCTTGAAATACCATCCCTGCCAATCACAACGGCCTCCCATGGAGGAAGAAAAGAGAGACGATGGAGTAGGATATCCTTTTAAATTTTTTCTCTAGGAATCCCTCACGCGAAAAAGTAATGAGATGATCGATAAATTTGCACGGATCCTTCGACGACTAAAAATAGGAGATGCATCGTCATCAAGCAGCCACTTTCGAGGTGTCTCACAATTCAAGGTACAATTCAATATTGATATCCCTTATTTGAAGGCTAGATAGATGCAAATGTTGTAGATAACTGGTTGAATCTTCTAGAAGGGTATTTTTCATTCCATAATTTTTCTAATAGAGAAAATGTTACCTTTGCACTCCTTAAGGTTTTCCGCCATGTCAAGGATTGGTGGGAGACTTACTATCAGAAAAAGGAAACTAAGGAATCTATAATATTTTGGTCGCACCCACTTGGGATTCTTTCAGGGATGATATTAAGGAACAATACAACCCTATTGGAAGTTGCGATGAACAATATATGAAATGGACCACACTGCGATAGGAAAGGGACTAGATTGTACTAGAGTTCACAAATATATTCCATACCTTGCACACCAAGATGGGTATTAAAGACTCTGAATGACATCTAGTTCTCAAGTACCATGGTTGTATAGATAGATACATCCAAAAAAAAATTCATTTTTTGGACATATCACCATTGGGCATGGCTTATCAATATGCTGTAAAAAACGAGTAGAAATTTAAACAGAAGAAGTGGGAAATTAGATCTGCAAATTCCTCATAGTAGAAGTAGGGAAAATATGACCCCAACCCATAGAAAAAAGGACAGATAAAATATGGACCCCCCTGGGACAACTAGTTCAAGACACAAACAAAAAAGAGTAATGAGAAGACGAAGAAAGACACTACGAAGTGGTGTGAATTCCATAAAATCCCTTGGCATAACATCGATGAATGTTGCTCGAAGTAGTTGGGGGTGGTTGAGCTGAAATATCAGAGTCAAAAGAAGGTTGTGACTCTGAATAAAATCTATACAAGGGGAAGCAGATCAATGATTCATAACCCAGTTCCATTGTCGCTACCACCAAGGTCCATCCTAGTGAAACAAAAGAACTGGAGGAAGGTGAACGCCTTTTTCACTCGTAGATATGGGTGAAGGGTTCTCTGTTGCATTTCATTGTCGATAGCGGTTGTCAAAAGAATATGATCTCAACAAAGGTGGTCACGCAGTTGAACCTGCCAACGACACCACACCCACAACCCTACACCAAGGAAGAGATATTCTGGTTATCCAATAGTGTCCTCTTCCCTATGATATCAATCCCTTCAAGGATGAGGTATTGTGTGATATTTCCCCCTTTGAAGTTTGTGATGTTCTTTTAGGCCAACCATACTTGTGGAAACGACATGTTGTATACGAGTCTAGACCTCACAGTGTTATTATTAATTTGGGTAGACAATTGTGCATGATACCATAGGTAGCTCCAAATACCTCAATTTCTTTGATGTATACTAAGCAATGTAGGAAGGTTATTTCGCAGAACCAGATATTTTTCATTTCCCGGAATGGGAAAATTTTCCATGAGGTATCAAAGTGGCCCCAACTCTACAAGAGGGATTCTGAATTCACTACCACTTACCATGTGTTGGGCATGGGCATGACTGTCATTGACTTTCATCTTCAAGACAGACTGTTATTCCATCTAGGCCACCTTGTGTTCCTTCAAGCGAGTGTGCGAAGCTGATTTCGGAAGCTCACTAAAGTCAGATGGAAGGACATTTTGGCATAGAAAATATCGTGCAAGTACTACAAAAGAATTTCTATTGGTTGAAACTACACCAGGACATCAAGTATATTAGGTATTTGACTTCCTGTGTTGTTACACATTATTTTCATCATCCCTGTGACTGTTAATTATGTAAACCTGTATGTAGTCTTCAGAGGGGTCAGTGGCCCGATTTCCTGAAGAAAGAAGGGAGAAGAACTTTTCCTGAGAAAATAAGTTGCATTTTCCTTTATGAAAACCCTATTAAAGATGATTTTCACATGCTACACTGTGGCTAGGGTGTGAGAATGCCTAATTCTCGTAGGCTGCACCATAGCTGGGTTGCGAGAAGTTCACAGATTGCTCTATAAGCAGGGTGCAAGAATGCTCATACGTGGGAAAAATGAGCATCTTCTCGATGCTTCTAGAAGGAGAAACTTTCATGATGAGGTGGCATCTGAATGGTTTGTATCTTACTCTCTTTCATGATTTAGTGGGATCATCCTAACCTCCTCACCTTATCCTCTTTAGCTTATAAAAGGATAGGAGCTCTCATGGAGAAAGTTAGTTGTTTTTGGCTTGGGATTGTTAGCTTGGTTAGAGTGGATTTGAGATTTGCTTTGTTAAGATAGATTGTGAGTAGCTATCAGATCCATGGTCTCAAAATCCTTGGAACAAGAAGTGTGTGGGGAACGAAGGACAGTTGGAAGGTACCTTACAACATCAAGGCCATGGTTGTAATCTCTCTTTCACATTTAATATGATACAATAATACGATTCTTTCCTATAAAGATTGTTGTGTTTTATTGTATGATTCATTGATCACATACATAGGTTTATATTGAGTTTATGCTATTACTATCACTTTTGTTGGCTGCGTTCTTTTGCATGTTCATCATTGTATGAGCGTTGGAACAGAGCTAGGATGGCGATGGCGAAAGGAAGCGGTGTTTAAACGATATGCCACCTATCCCTCTTTAGTTAGTGAATTCAGATCTAGGTGTTTTGGTGTGTTTTGTTCTAGATCTATGTGGATCTAGGGAGATCAGTTAAGTTCCACACCTATCGATTTATCCGATAACAAAATTGGTGACTCCACTATTTTTTTCCACTCAGGTAATCCAGAATGCAGTAATTGCTTCAGTCGTAATCACTTCCCCCCAAGAACATCAACCTCATTTTGATCCTTCACCTTCTTCACCAGTAAGGTCTTCTTCGCCTTCTTCGCTTGCAAGGTCGCCTTCCATTTCATCTTCTTCATCGAGTGAAAGTTATGAAGCTAGTAACCTGGTGAATAAGAATAATAAGAAAAGAAAGAATAAGAAGAAGAAAATTAAGAAAGGATCCAAACTTCCAACCACTGTCAAACATGTTGGAAAAAAATGAGTTATTGTTAATCGTGCTAGGAATGTTGATGATGTCAAGATCACCCAAACAACTAGTGAGCCCAAGTACCCTTCCAGGATTTGTAAGTGTAGCCATATTCTTAAGGATTTCCCTGGTCTATCCAAGGCTATAGAAGTATGGTCTACACACACTGACCAACCCATATCGTCAGCCTTTGAACAACATGTTGATGACCTCTCGTCAACTAGTCATGATACCATTGGGAAGAAGAAAAGTAGAGTCAAGTTCCCATGTATGTTATGCAAAGGGAATCATCTAACTCACCTTTTCCCTCGTATGGACAAAGCCTCAAAATTCCTGGAAGACATGATTGTCTCACAACCTCAACTTCCAGTTGCTTGTAACAAGCTTTCTCTCAACCCACCTATAGTTGATGAAATGCTCAATCCGGTTCCCCTGTCAATCAGTCTGGTTGATCAAGTGGTCAATCTGGTCACGTCCTTGGTTGAACCAGTATACTAAGTGGTCAATTCAATCCCATCCTTGGTTGATCCCACTCTCCTATTAGAGAGTGAAACCTAAGTGGTCGATCCTTTTCCAAGCGTCAATCCCATTCTCCCCTTGGAGAATGCAACCCAAGTGGTCGATATGATCTCGTCATCGGTCGATCCTACTCTCCTGCTCGAGATTAAACCCGATACTACCCATGTTTTTCTCGTTGATACAGAATTTACCAAGTTATGAGGCCATCCATTTTGATTGGGGTGTGCTAACTGGACCTCGTCTTCCCTCTCACATTCCTTTCCAGATTATAGTACAGGTTTGTGGTCAAGACTTTCCTCAAACACTGATAGATGAAGGTGCATCCATTAGTATTTTGTCCTCTTTTGCTTGGAAAGCTTTGGGTTGTCCTCCACTTGCGTCGGTTACGCAGAATTTGTTAGCTTTTAACAGAAGAACTAGTCAACCTTTAGGTACCCTTCCTCAGTTTCCTGTAACTTTGGGAGGGAAAACTATCTTTATTGACATCATGGTAGTCCAAGACCCCTTAGATTTTTCTTTACTCCTTGGGCGAGATTATGTCTATGCCATGAAATCTATTGAGTCCACTCTTTTTCGTGTGATATCTTTCCCTCACAATGGACGGGTTGTGACTGTTGATCAAATTTCATTCATTGACCCCGCCTAGATTTCCTCCCTGAATGGTTATTATATGCAGACGGTATTGCCCCCACCACATGTTAATTATGTGGCGTTCTCTCCCATGGCTTCAAATTCTGATGACTTAGATCCAGTAGTTGACATGGTGATCTCTTCGATAGGGTTTTTATAGCCTGATCTCTTTACTCCTGTCGCAACCCTTGACATGGTGTCCTTCCAGAGTGTGTTTCTTCCTTCCAGTGAAGACCTCTTGGAAGCCATGACCGAGTTTTGTCCCTTGACATGGTGTCATTCCGGAGCATTGCCCTCTTGGAATCCATGATCAAGAAGAGAGTCGAGGATAGTTTTTGTGTCTCTGTACAACCTCGTTAAAAAATGAAACATAGGTTATGAGCACAGTTTTCTGATTGCAAGCTCATTAAAAAATGAAACTAGATTTGAGCATGGTTTTCTGATTTCAAGCTCATTAAAAAATGAAACCACTTAAGAGGATAGTTTTTCGTCTCTATGGAAACATCCTTAAAAAATGAAACAGAGGTTACGACCATAGTTATCATTTTTGTGTCAACCTCGTTAAAAATGAAACAGTGGTCTTGGGATTATACTTAGAGTCCCGAGGATAGTTTTTGCGTCTTTGAGGAAACCTCATTAAAAAATGAAACAGAGGTCTTTGAGCATGGTTTTTTTATTTCAAGCTCATTAAAAAATGAAACCACTTACGAGGACAATTTTTCCATCTCTGTAGCAACCTCGTTAAAAAATGAAACAAAGGTTACGAGCATAGTTCTTGTTTATGTGCCAAGCTCGTTAAAAAATGAAATAGTTTTCCCCCCTCTCTATTTGAGTCAAGTCCTTATGTTGTAGGAAAATCTCCCTGCGGACAGGTAGATCACCTCTAAGGCTTGACCTTAACCCTAGATAGAAACGTACTTAACGTGGACACTGAATTCCTTTCGAATCTATCTAAACTAACACATGAGAAGGAAGGGTGATAGAAGTACCTATTATCGACGTTTGTCCCTGCACGCTCCGAGTTGCGCTCCAATCCTTTTCTCCTCGCTGAGTTCTGTGGAAAAAAAAAGATACGACCACTTCCTACTCTATTGATATTAGCTTGAAAACAGATCTATCACTAAATGATAAGTTCATGTAACATCAGACACAAACTAGAAAGAAACAGGCCAAGTGTGTCATATTAATGAGAATAACAACAACAGTACTTACAATCGTAGATGCGAATGCGACAGCTTCGTCAAGTCCCCTTCATCTAACCCTTGCCTGAAAGCTCCACAATCTGGATAACAGTAGCTTCACTGATCACTCTCCTTTGGCTGACTGTCAATTTCCTTCAAGATCATAAGTTTCATATATTCAATTCTTCCCCCTTTCCACCATCATAGAGCCTGTTTATATAGGTTGATAGGAGTTCAACCTCTTGAGTTATCTTTGGAACAAGTTGGGAACCTTCTCCTTAGATCAGGGATCTGTTGATGAAACCAAGAATTCGAGCACAACTGCTTCCTAATCTTGAAAGATCCTTTCCTTATTCTCCTCAACGGGCTAACAACTGACCCAGATTAGGGAGTGCTCCTTCAGAAGGGGTCTCAGAGCGTTGTAGCGCTCCTTGGTGAGCCTTGGGGAAGCGCCAGCACTCTCAAGATGAGCAGCGCTCCTCCAAAAGGGGCTGGGAGCATTATAACGCTCCCTGAAGCATGATAGGGGAGCGCCAGTGCTTCTGGAGCTGAAGTAGGGGGAGCGTTCCCCCTCCAAACCTCTGTTTCAGAGTTGCTTTCAGGTGTCAAGATTTGTTTGATCCCAGTAAATCAATTCTTTTCCTTCAAATCAGTCATGTGAGATGTTGTAAATGCCTCCTTAGTGTCATTATCATAGCATTATGTCTGAACACCTTTTGTGACACTTGTGACCAACTTGCGACACTTGCGAAAGTTGATGCGACACTTACGAAAATTGAGAGGGATAATGCGACACTTATCCAATTGAGAAATTTTGACGTGTAACAGAATCCCCCCCAAAGTACGAAGTTAGAAGATGCCAACTGATAACTGAAATACTTTGTAGATGCTCAAGCAAGGGTATAGACTCAGAGAACCTGACGGAAGCTGCACACAAACATCCAACAAATATCATGACATATTTCAAAACCCAAGGCAGGCATACCTATGCTTGGATGACTCAAGACTCAGCAGGATATGGCCGCCATAAAATACACTGCGGATCCATAATTGTATTGATAAAAAGGGTATAGCCACCAAAAATACAATGTGGATCTATACTCTGACGATTCGGACTGATCGTAGCCACGAAGAATACACAGTGGATCTACGACATGACAAGACATAGCCACGACCAATACAAAGTGGATCTATGTAACAGTGTATGTGTTCTTAGTCCGGAACTCCTTCGCAACCTAGGTGAAACATATATTAAAGTGAATTACTCAACCCAGGGTCTTCTTACCAATCCCGATATGGCACGAATCTAACCATGTGAATAGATGTCCTGACGTCGAACATGGTAGAAACAACTTGATTACCGGTCAATGAGGTAAACCGTTAACAAGTGCGAGGGAGATCACCATTAATGTCAATGATTCCCAAGGTACCTCAGTACATTCCACCGAACGTGAATAGATGAGCTGAAGTCGAACATTCGTGGAATCATTCGATCAGGGGTCAATGATGTAAACCTACTGTCGAATGTGAGGAGGCCTGCCATTGAGGCATGCAGGTCCCAAAGTACTAATTAGTTTCTAAGTCTAATTCCTGGATAATGCGTTGAAGTCGACAAGAAAAGACTCGTCGAAGGAGGGCCTTGATGTATCCCCCATCAACGACGCGAAACGCATATAAAGATGTAATTGGTAGATCAAAAGAACATGGACTGACACGGGTCGTGAGACAAGATATTTGGGATGGTTGACTCTTGAGGCGGATACTTCCCTTGAACACTGAGGCACAACAGCAAAACATGACATGGACCAAAACTATGCAGTGGGTACCGTGACTTGCGTCGGGTGACTCAAAGGAGTGAAAGGAAACTCAAAGGATTGGCTCAGTGCAGAGGTTCAGTGGATTATGATGCATGCAAAGTGACAAAGTGCCGTGTTCAAGGGCGACTCTAAGAAGTGATGGATGATGTTCTCAAGAGACTGCTTGGCTTGTTCCTTTCAATTTTTCCCCCATCCAGATAGACGAGTACCTCTTTTTGATTTAATGAGCTCGAGGAGGATAACACATGCTCGATATAACTCACCTTTGGTAAGTTCCTCTTCCTTTGTTTAACGAACCGGAAGAAGTAAGGGATCGGTCCCATATGGGCCTATTGATGTATGCTTTAATGAGTCCAAAGACAGAAAACTCAAAGGTTTTTCAGGATTATAGAGTTTGGAAAAACACTTAAAAGAGAACTTTCTCAGTTCCTTTTTCGTACAGTAGTCCGACGAGACCGAAAAAGGGTTAAATTATCACTCGCGAGACGCCCTTTCTGACCTTTTAACGAGTGTGAAAAGAAGCAAGGTCACTCGACAATATTTTCATATTTAGAGAGTTTGAAAAGGGTTTAAAGGAGACTCTAGGGGGGTTCCTTTTTCGTGTGTTCGTGTATCCGTACGGGTCTGAAAAAGAGATAAAAGTTTACCCGGTTGCATTCTCATGTATTTACGAGCACGAGAAAGAACAAAGACTAAGCTTGGTATGCCCCCAGCTTGAAATCTAGTGGCTTGACTCCAGAATGATCATCAAATGCTAGAGACATGCCCCCCAAGCTTCAATTCATTCACTGACTTTGAGGTTGTCACCAATTTCTGTGCTAGATGGAGAAAAAGGATACAGGTGGATGAAATGAAGGTTCAAAACGAGACCTAACGAAAGACTCGACTCGACATCTACGAGATCTGGCGAAAGACTCAACTTGAAGGGAGAGGTCATTGTTTCATTTTTTAACGAGATTGACACAGGAAAAGAACTATGCTCAGGGTTCTGGGTTCGATCCCCAGATTGTTGTTTCATTTTTTAACGAGCTTGCTACAGAGAAGAAAACTATGCTAAAGGCCTCTGTTTCATTTTTTAACGAGCTTTCCACAGAGAAGAGAAACTATGCTCGTGGTTGCCCCCAGCATGAAAGCTAGTGGCCTCTGTTTCATTTTTTAATGAGCTTGCCACAGAGTAGAGAAACTATGCTCGTGGCCTCTGTTTCATTTTTTAACGAGCTTGACACAGAGAAGAGAAACTATGCTCGTGGTTTCCCCCAGCATGAAAGCTAGTGCCCTCTGTTTCATTTTTTAACGAGCTTGCCACAGAGAAGAGAAACTATGCTCGTGATGCCCCTAGCTTGAAAGCTAGCGGCCTCTGTTTCATTTTTTATCGAGCTTGCCACAGAGAAGAGAAACTATGCTCGTTGTTGCTTCTTGATCATGGCTTCCAAGAGGATAATGCTCTGGAAGGGTACCGTGTCAAGGGACAAGACTCGGTCATGGATTCCAAGAGATCTTCACTGGATGGAGGATAATCACTCGAGGAAGGACACAGGTTGAGGGTCGTGACAGGGGTAAGGAGATCAGGCTCCAATAACCCTACCGAAGAGATTACCATGTCAACTACCGGATCCAAATCGTCGGAAGTTGAGGTCATGGGAAACAACGCCACATAATTGACATGCGGTGGGGGTGATACTGTTTGCATATAAGAACCACTTAGGGAGTTAACCCAGTCAGGGCCAATGAATGAAAGTTGATCAATAGTCACAATTCTTCCATCGTGAGGAAAAGATATCACATGAAAAAGAGTGGATACAATAGATTTCATGGCATAGATATAATCCCGCCCAAGGAGTAAAGAGAAATCCAAGGGGTCTCGGACTACCATGACATCGATAAAGACAGTTTTACCTCCCAAAGTTATAGGAAACTGATGAAGGATCCCTAAAGGTTGACTAGTTCTTCTGTTAAAAGCTAACAGATTCTGTGTTACCGGTGCAAGCTGCGGACAACCCAAAGCGTACCAAGCAACAAAAGACAAAATACTAACGGATGCACCTTCATCTATCAGCGTTTGAGGAACGTCCCGACCATGAACCTGTACTGTAATCTGGTAAGGAATGTGGGAGGGAAGACGAGGTCCAGTTAGCACACCCCAATCAAAAAGGATGGCTTCAGTACTTGGAGGGGGTTCCACAGGAGAAAGAGGAATGCCCCCCAACACGGTAGAGTCTGTATTAACGAGAAAAACATGGGCAGTATCGGGTTTACTCTCTAGAAGGAGAGTAGGATCGACCGTTGATTGGATCGGATCGACCAATGGTGGACTTGGATAGATCACCTTAGCGCTCTTCGAAGTAAGAGTGGGACTGACCAAGGAAGAGACTGGATCAGTCACTTTGACATTCCTTAATGGAGGAATGGGATCGACCGATGGTGAAACTGGATCGACCACTTTGGAACTCTTCAGAGGAAGAGTGGGACTGACCGAGGAAGGGACTGGATCAGTCACTTTGACATTCCTCAATGGAGGAATGGGATCGACCGATGGAGAAACTAGATCGACCACCTCAGTTTCATTCTCCAAGAGAAGATTGGGGTCGACGGATGGAAACGGATCGACCGCTTTGGTGTCATTCTTTTGATGAAGAGTGGGGCTGATCGATGACGGAACTGGATCAGCTACTTGGGTTTGTGGTTCAATCGAGGAGGAAACTCGATTGACCACCTGATCAATCGGACTGACCGGGGATGGAACCGGATTGACCAGTCCATCAACCAATGATGGGTCGGAGGAAAGCTTACGATAACCTTTCGGAAGTTGAAGTTTTTCCAAAAGAGAAGAAGCCTCGTCCATGCGAGGACAAAGGTGAGAGTAATGATTACCTTTACATAACATGCAAGGGAACTTGACAATTTTCTTCTTCTTATCAACCTTAACATCACTAGTTGACGGGTATCATCGACATGATCGACATAGGCCGATGACGTGGAGGACCACATTTCTAAGACCTGGGTAAGACCGGGGCAATCCCTCAGAAAATGGTCACCCTTACAAAGGCTGCAAGGGAATTTGGGTTTTGGATTGTTCCTTTTAATCTTATTGATCTCATCAACACTCCCAGTACTATTAACAGTAACTGGTTTCTTAGGGCCAACATCTGATGTTGTTGGGGCCTTGGTCCTTTTAGGGCTCTTCTTATTCTTCTCTTTCCGTTTCTTCTTCTTCTGATCAACCTGGCTACTTGATTTAGAGCTTTCACTAGGCGAGGAAGGAGAAATGGAAGGAGACTTGATGGGCTAAGAAGGCGAAAAGTCAACGTGAGGTTGGTGTGTGGGTGGTCCATTGACATCCAAAGTATTAGGTGCAACTGAAACATTGGGAGGATTTGGGATCACCGGAGTGGGGAACAACCAAACTGGTAATCGAATAGTGAGTCCTGGAAGACTCAGTGTGGCAACATATGGAGGACCAAAGTTTCCAAATGAAGGAAAGGTATAAGGTTCCCCAGAAGAAGGGGTTCCTCCATTGGTACTCCCAGGATTCGATGCCATTAACACTAACTCGACCT
>ML782399.1:246844-269667 GCA_009831015.1 Picea engelmannii
TTTCCACCATCATAGAGCCTGTTTATATAGGTTGATAGGAGTTCAACCTCTTGAGTTATCTTTGGAACAAGTTGGGAACCTTCTCCTTAGATCAGGGATCTGTTGATGAAACCAAGAATTCGAGCACAACTGCTTCCTAATCTCGAAAGATCCTTTCCTTATTCTCCTCAACGGGCTAACAACTGACCCAGATTAGGGAGCGCTCCTTCAGAAGGGGTCTCAGAGCGTTGTAGCACTCCTTGGTGAGCCTTGGGGAAGTGCCAGCGCTCTCAAGATGAGCAGCGCTCCTCCAAAAGGGGTTGGGAGCGTTATAACGCTCCCTGAAGCATGATAGGGGAGCGTCAGCGCTTCTGGAGCTGAAGTAGAGGAGCGTTCCCCCTCCAAGCCTCTAATTCAGAGTTGCTTTCAGGTGTCAAGAGTTGTTTGATCCCAGTAAATCAGTTCTCTTCCTTCAAATCAGTCATGTGAGATGTTATAAATGCCTCCTTAGTGTCGTTATCATAGCATTATGTCTGAACACCTTTTGCGACACTTGTGACCAACTTGCGACACTTGCGAAAGTTGATGCGACACTTACGACAATTGAGAGGGATAATGCGACACTTATCCAGTTGAGAAATTTTGACGTGTAACACCTTCATCTAGTATTTGAAGCTTCATTTCATTCTACTTTGCAGTTGGATGAAACAAATCTTGGGGGGCATTTGCCTCAGCCTCTAGACTTCATGTTGAAGTTGAGTCTCTAGCTTCTTAAGATGGGGGCTAAGTACCAACCATCCATGTGTTATGCATTGGGAAGTACAAGCATAGTTTCCTCTGGTTCAAGCTTGTGTAAAAATGAAACCAAGTCCAAGCATAGTTTCCTCTAGTTCAAGCTTGTGTAAAAATGAAACCAGGTCCAAGCATTGTTTTGTTTTGTTTTAAAGCTTGCGTAAAAATGAAAACAATCCCGAGCTTAGTCTTTGTTCTTTCTCATGCTCGTAAATACATGAGAATAAGTTACCGAGCTTAGTCTCTTTTTTTTCTCGTGCTCGTAAATACGTGATAATGCAACCGAGTATACTTTTAACATTTTTTTGGACTCGTAAAGGTTATATGAAAAAGGAACCCACTGGAGTTCCCTTTAAGCTCTTTTCATGCTCCATAAAAATGAAAATATGGTCGAGCGACCTTGTTCTTTTCACGCTCGTTAAAGTATTTGAAGAAAACATTTGTTGAGAGATAGTTTATCTCTTTTTCGGTCTCATCGGACTACTTTACGAAAAAAGAACCGAGAGAGTTCTCTTTAAGTGTTTTTCAGACTCTCTAAACATGAAAAACCCCTGAGTTTTCTTTTTTTTGACTCGTTAAACAAACATTGAAAGGCCCATATGGGACCGGAGTTTTATTTAAGTGTTTTTAAGACTCTCTAAACATGAAAACCCATGAGTTTTCTTTCTTTTGACTCATAAAACAAACATTGAAAGGCCCATGTGGGACCAAACCACTCCTTCTTAGGGTTCATTAAACATTCTCTGAGGGACTCATCCGAAGGATGAGCTTACATTTCAAGCATATGTTATCCTCCTCAAGCTTGTGTAAAAATAAAGAGGTACGCGCTAGAAATGGTGGGGGGGGGAATTGGGAAAGAAATATGTCTAAACCTGTATTCCATGGAAGAGTCGCTTTTGAACATGACACCCTTTCACTCACCTTGTGTCTAGGTTGGAAAACCCACTTTTCTCTTGATCATACTCCTTTATAAGATTACAAATCGGTCTGTGATCCTTGTTGTTGAGTCAGTATTTCCATGATAGTTGTCGTGTCATCAGTATGTTCAAAGAGAAATTAAACCTGGAAAGCCTTCTATTGCGTCGACCATTTCTGCAGTCCTTAAGCCTTCTATTTCATCGACCATCCCTGAGTCAGTCCTGAATCACTTGTTACTCTGATCTACTTCAAATATTGTTACCCGCTTCATGTCATTGATTTGGGATACATTAAGGCCCTCCTGTGGCGAGTATTTTCTTGTCGAATTCAACTCATTATCCAGGAATTAGACTTAGAAACCAATTAGTACCTTGGAAATTGCATGCCTCAATGGTAGGTTTCCTTTCTTTCGACAGTGGGTTTTCATTATTAACCTCTGATCAGAAGGTTTCTTCAAGTGTTTGACCTCAACTCATTGATTCACATTCATTGGATTGTACTAGAGTACCTTGGGAGTCATTGAAATTAATGGTGATTTCTCTCGCACTTGTTAACGGTATTCACTAACAACCGGAAATCAAGTGGTTTCTACCATGTTCGACTTCGACACATGTATTCACATGGTTAGATTCGTACTATAGAGTGGTGGAGATGAAGACCCTGGATCTTTTCTGACAGATTCAGGTTGCATTGGAGTATATTCAGTTTGTAGTCTTTCATAGATCCACATTGTATGTCTCGTGGCTATGTTCAAATTTGAGTCTTTAACACATAGATCCACAGTGTATTTTTGGTGGCTATGTTCAAATTTCAGTCATATCGGCATGGATCCACAGTGTATGTTTGGTGGCCATGACCTGTCTTACTTGACATGGATCTTCGCATGTCAATATTTATGCTTTGATTCATTTGTATTCTGAGTATGGGAATGCCTACCTCAGTGATGATATATTATTGTACTGTATTTCCTTATTTGTTGGTAGGTTTCCGACCGACTATTCCTTGTTCCCTACACACACTCGACAAAGTATTTTGACTATCACTTTGTTCTAACTTCATACTTTTGGGGGGGTTCTATTACACATTATTTTTGTCATCCCTGTGACCGTTAATGATGTAAACCTGTCTATAGTATTCAAAGGGGTTAGTGGTCTAAGTTCCTAAAGAAAGAAGGGAGAAGAACTTTTCCTGAGAAAAGAAGTTGCATTTTCCTTTATGAAAACCCTATTAAAGATGATTTTCGCATGTTGCACTATGGATAGGGTGCGATAATGCCTAATTCTCATAGGCTACACCATAGCTGGGTTGCGAGAGGTTCACATATTTCTCTATAAGCAGGGTGTGAGAACGCTCATACGTGGAAAAAATGAGCATCTTCTCAATGCTTCTAGAAGGAGAAACTTCCATGGTGAGGTGGCATCCGAATGGTTTGTATCTTACTCACTTTCATGATTTAGTGGGATCATCCTAACCTCCTCACCTTATCCTCTTCAGCTTATAAAAGAAGAGGAGCTCTCATGGAGAAAGTTAGTTGTTTTTGGCTTGGGATTGGTAGATTGGTTAGAGTGGCTTTGAAATTTGCTTTGTAAGAATAGATTGTGAGTAGCTATCAGATCCATGGTCTCAAAATCCTTGGAGCAAGAAGTGTGTGGGGAACGAAGGATAGTTGGAAGGGACCTTACGACATCAAGGCCATGGTTGTAATCTCTCTTTCACATTTAATATGATACAGTAATACGATTCTTTCCTATAAAGATTGTTGTGTTTTATTGTATGATTCTTTGATCACATACATAGGTTTATATTGATTTTATGCTATTACTATCACTTTGGTTGGCTTCATTCTTTTGCAGGTTCATCATTGTATGAGTATTGGAACGGAGCTAGGATGGTGATGGCAAAAGGAAGCAGTGTTTAAACGGTATGCCACCTATCCCTCTTTAGTTAGTGAATTCAATATTTAAAAACTTAAGGAAAGCGTCATGTTCTGGTGTGTTTTGTTCTAGATCTAGGTGGATCTAGGGAGATCAGTTAGTGTCCGCACCTACTGATTTATCCGATAACAAAATTGGAGACTCCACTATTTTTTTCCACTCAGGTAATCCAGAATGCAGTAAGTGCTTCAGTTGTAAGCACTTCCCCCAAAAAACATCAACCTCATGTTGATCCTTCGCCTTCTTCAGCAGTAAGGTCTTATTCGCCTTCTTCGCTTGCAAGGTCGCCTTCCGTTTCATCTTCTTCATCGAGTGAAAGTTATGAAATCTAGTAACCTAGTGAATAAGAAGAAGAAGAAAAGAAAGAATAAGAAGAAGAAAATTAAGAAAGGATCCAAACTTCCAACCACTGTCAAACATGTTGGAAAAAAATGAGTTACTGTTAATCGTGTTAGGAGTGTTGATGATGTCAAGATCACCCAAACAAATCGTAAGCCCAAGTACCCTTCCAAGATTTGTAAGGGTATCCATCTTCTTAAGGATTTCCTTGGTCTATCCAAGGCTATAGAAGTATGGTCTACACACCCTGACCAACCCATATCGTCAGCCTTTGAACAACATGTTGATGACCTCTCGTCAACTAGTCATGATATCGTTGGGAAGAAGAAAAGTAGAGTCAAGTTCCCATGTATGTTATGCAAAGGGAGTAATCTAACTCACCTTTTCCCTCGTACGGACAAAGCCTAGAAATTCCTGGATCTAGGTGGATCTAGGGAGATCAGTTAGTGTCTGCACCTATCGATTTATCTGATAACATGTGCCATTTTGGAACTAACCACTAAGAAGCAATTCATGTACACCCCTCTGCCTACTCCCAAAAGTCCATGGGAATCCATCTCGATGGACTAAATGTTTGGCCTTCCTTCAACCATTAAGGGAAATGACATTGTTTTTGTGGTGTTGATCGGTTTTCTAAAATGGCCATCCTAATATCCTGCAAGAATAATATCACAATGGAGGCCAAAACCAAGCTCTTCTTTGAACGAGTGTGGGTACACTTCGGGATACCATATACCATCATATAAAATCAAGACAAAAGGTTCCTAAGCATATTATGGTCCAGCCGCTAGTCACTGTTAGATACCAAGCTCACCAAATCCATCACCTTCCACCCCCAAAATGATGGCCAGACATAGTTAGTCATCAGTATGATCGTGCATATCTTGTGCGTGTACAACTCCAAACATTTGTGCACATGGGATGAGAGTCTCCCCTATGGTCAAAACAAGTACAAAAGAGCCATTCATAGATCGACCAACCACAGTCCCTTTCAAGTGGGGTTGGGATTTCAACCATTGGGTCTCATTGATATCGCGTTTCCCTTGCATCCACATAGGAAGAATCATCCCATGCTCAATCTGAGGCCGAAAAATCTACCAAGTTTATTGAATAGATTCAGCACATCCGAAAATAGGTCCATGATATTTTTAAAAAATCTAATGTTGTAACACCCTGTTTCCCCCAGCTTGTAAATATAACTAGACTGGCCAAGGGCTATGGAAAACTTATAAATGTGAGTATGTGATGTAAATGGACCTTGAGGAAGAGGTCCATGAATGTGAATGATATTGTGAAATTATTGCAGGACTGCTGAAGAGGGGATGTGCAGAAAAAGAGACCACGATGGCGGTGGAAGGCCCCTGAAAAGGTGGTGTTAACTTCCACCGAGAATTAAATACCGTATTTGGACTCCACTGGCCCGGAGAACCAAAAGCGGCTCGCTGGCCCTAAAATTCAATGCCTCGTAGACTGGTAGGCGAATGGCTTGATGAGGGGTGGGATGGTGAAACGCCCATCCGTAGAGCCATCAGGTCTAATTGGCGTGAGGGTAATCGTGCCACACGCTACCTCGCGAAAGGATAAGGTGTATGGCAGAGGTGATTGAAAGGGCAGACGCGAGGGGAACTCTTGAAGTTTTTACACAGAGTGAGTGATAGCAGAGAGGAAGGATTGCAACCTTCGCTCCTGGTCACTGGCAGACAGAGAGACGCAGTCTCAGAGCATCATGGTCTCAGCTCGAGGGTGGATAGTGTTAAATCCATTGGGAGTCGCTGCGCCTACGGTTGGGTGGAAACGAGCACCCCTCTCAGTAGTCACACCCACTTCTAGTGTTATTTCTGATAAGTGTTTTACATATTGCATCTTGAAATTCATAGATTGATATATGTATGTATATGCTCATAGAACTGTGAAATTGTGAACGATTTCAGTGTAAGAATGTCTGTGCAGTTTTGATAGGAATATATATATATATATATGCTTATGACAGAGGAATCCATGCATGACTTACGTTGATAAATGAATCTAAGTATGCCTAGGTTGAACTAAGTTAGGCTTCCAGCCCCTTCTCGGGAAAGCTGTTTACCTTTGTCTGTTTCCAGGAAAGCCCCAGAATAGACCTCTTCACAAAGATTTCCCCCCTTGGAAAGGTTTACCAAGAACCTGGAAAAAGGACTTGAATGTGCAAGTCTTAACAGCCCTGTATGAAGAGGAATGACCATCTTAAAATCCCGAAGTAGCAGCGTAGGGATAAGTATTGATCAATGGATGAGATCCTGTCGAGAATCTACGGTCATTCACGACTGTTAAGTCGAAGGAACAAACAAGGGCGTTAATTACCTTAACCCTTTTTCCTCTATCTTCGTGAATAGCGAGGAAATCGGAATCGTAGACCCCCAGGCTCCATGAGAACATCTGGACCGTTAGTTTTTCCACGTCTAAAGAGAAGTAGGAAAGGGCGCAGCATCGGGACCGATCTGAGCCGTCAGATCTTAGCTAGGAAACCCGACTGTCGTTATATCTATAGGGAGATAGATGAGGGTTAAGCCTCGTAAACAGGAATCTCGTGAACTCGGAGGTACGCAAGATAGGAGCCCAACAGTTGGATGCTCCAAGTCGCGAGTGGCAAAGCTACGAGAGGATCAGAGCCGTTCGTCTGAGGAGGACAGGTGGCAGAGATCCAGGAATCTCGTGAACTCGGAGGTTCGCAAGGTAGGAGCCCAAAGGTTGGATGCTCCAAGTTGCGAGTGGCGAAGCCACAAGGGGATTAGAGTTGTCCATCCGAGGAGGAAAGGTGGCAGAGATCCAGGGATCTCGTGAACTCGGAGGCTCGCAAGGTAGGATCCCAAAGGTTGGATGCTCAAAGCTGCGAGTGGCGAAGCCACGAGAGGATCAGAGCCGTCCATCCAAGGAGGACAGGTGGCAGAGATCCAGGGATCTCATGAACTCGGAGGTTCACAAAGTAGGAGCCCAAAGGTTGGATGCTTCAAGTTGCGAGTAGTGAAGTGCCGAGAGCCGAGAGAACACATGGAAAAACTTCAAGGTGGGGCCCGCGTGATTGACGGGTGAACACGCATTGCCTAGAGAAGGGAGTCAATGCTCCATTGACTTCTCGTGTCTCAGGGATTCGCGGGAGAAGGACATGAGATCTCAACACTTGGAATTACGAAGTCGCGAGTAGCGAGATGTAAGAGGGAAGATTAAATATCACTTCTCGAGGGTTCGTGAGGGGAAGGTGCCAAGATTCGACGCTACAACTCGCGAAAAGGGAGAGTTGCGAGTAGTACGAAGGGGAGGTCAACCTTCGCTGACTTTCAAGTCTCGGAGGATCGCATAAGGGAGGATAAAGAGTTCAACCATTGAAATCACGAAGCGACGAATAGCAAGAGGAGCTAGAGTTTATCCTAGCCGGTGGTCATGCATAGAGGACGCTGACAGAAGGAAGCTATACCCTTCTCGTGATCTCGGGTATCGATGAATTGTGAAGGAAATTCAAGGGTCTTCGACTCACGACTCGCGAGGTCGCGAGTTGTGAAAGGTGCCTGCATTTAGGTGCGTATGTGGTCCTATCGAACTAGGGACCAAAGAAAGGGAGCTAGTGCTTTGTCGTTACGCGGCGAGTAGATCTGGACGGCCAAAACCTACACGCCCAGATCTACGGCCAGGATTTCATTCCGAATCCCCCTCACCATTCTACCTTCAAGATTGGACTCAATGATATCACTGAGTCGCAAAACACGAAAAGGTGCCTGGTTTTTTTGGCCTAGGGTCCTAACCCACGATCACAGGGAGGTGAACAGGGAAGAACTAGTTTACGCTAGACCCTCGTAGGACTTTGGGGATTCTGTTCCTTGAGGAAGAAAGAAAACTTTGATTACGTCATAGTGGGTGTCTGACAAATTGGTATCAGAGCATGGTTACAACACTCGTCCTGATTGGGCTCATGCACGAGTTGCGCATAAACCGCGTTCGAAGCACTTCTATGAGGAGTAACTCCCTGACTTAACTCCCTTGTCCAGGATTAAAAACTTGGAAAATGAGAACCCGATTGTGTATGCAAGTGAAAGAAGTTATGAATTTATGTGCAATTTATAAAAATGAATTTAACTCTTGACTAACAGCCAGCGTTTGTCTTTTCACTCAAGAGGACGATCAACCACGAGAATCTACAAACACAGAAAATGGTGACTCACCAAGAGGTGGGAGAAGGCTCCCACAACAGAGATGAAGAGTCCGACGAAACAAGAGAAATAGGAACCCCTCCAGGCCTAGCTGAGACTGTGAGGAGTCTCATGTCAAATTGCAAAGCTGCAAGGACGATAATGAAAGGATGATGAAAGAACAAGAAAAGCAAATGGAAATTAATGCAGTTCTACTACAGAGCTTATCCGACCTACAGCAACAAATGCAGCATGAACCTGAGATGCAGAATCACAGTCGTGTTAGTGGCCACACTGAGAGAAGCACATCTAGAAAGGTCCACCCCAGAGGTAAAGGACCAATGCCAGACGATTCCACTGCGAAGGAAGCTGGTGATTCAGAAGGTTCTTCCAGTAGCAGGACTAGTTTCTATTCTCAAAGGAAACAAAAGAAGCAAAAGACTTCCAAGAGTCATAAATTTGAGGAATTCAAAAAGGCCAAACCTCCCTCCTTCGATGGCGAGATAAAGAAGGGAGAGGAAGCCGAGGCTTGGCTACTTGGACTGAAGAAATATTTCAGAGTCCATGATTTCTCAGAGAACTTGAAGGCCCAAGTGGCCACTTTCAATCTGAACGGAAAGGCTTCCATCTAGTGGGAAGACCTTAAGAATAAGAAAGGGGTCCGCGAGGAGGACCTGTCTTGGAAACAGTTTGAGAAGTACTTCCGAAAGAAGTATTTTTCAGAAAGGTATTTCGACGAGAAGGCTAAAGAGTTTTATGAACTCAAACTAGGACAACTTACTATGGAGGAGTATGTCAACAAATTCCTCGACTTACTGAGATATGTACCCTACATCAAAGTAGAGAAGGCGAAGGCACAAACCTTCATCAGTGGGCTACCCAAGGAATACCGAAACCGAATCGAATTCAACGAGCCAAAGACCTTAGAAGACACTATTCAAAAAGAAACATATTGTCATGAACAATATGGACATCGGGCAGAGTCTCGTGGAGACTGGAAACAGAAGAGTGGATCGAGATTTCAAAAAAAGGGGAGCAAATCCTCGGGATTGAAAAACTACAAGAAGAACCACAGAGTGAACTTTCCAACCCAGAGTGTACTCCAGCAGAACTTTCCCACGGCGGACGGAAATAAAACTTTTGGACCTATACCAGTAAAGACTGATAACCCAAAAAGGAAACCTTTGGAATGCTGGGATTGCGGAGGAGAGCATCTCTGGAGAGACTGTCCACACCGACAACAGAACAGTCGGAAAATTTATAACATGCAGGAAGCTACCATGGTCAATGATGTGGCAAGGAGTGTGTCACAGATCTATGCAACCTTGGATAATAACCAAGCTGACCACCAAGATTTAGTGGTGGAAATAGAAGGTATGATTTTCAACCATCTGGTGTCTGTTTTGATTGACCCTGGTTCAAATTTGAGTTATATAGCCCCTAAAGTTGTTGATAAGTGTAAGATACAGCCACGAAAACAAACTAAACCATGGTTGGTACAATTATCCACTGGCACTAAAAGAAAGGTGGTAGAGGCCATACCATCCTGCCAATTAATGTTGGGTGAATTCCCCACCCAAGCAACCCTTAATGTATTACCCCTGGGATCTTACGACCTGTTGATTGGTATGGACTGGCTAGCCACTCATAAATCCAAATTGGAATTTTACTATAAAACCTTAGAATGTGTGGGTGAAGAAGGAAAAAGGGTAACCCTTCAAGGGATCCGAAAACCAGTCTCGGTGAGACAAATATCAGCCCTGCAAATGAGAAAGCATTGCCGAAAGGGATGTCCCCTATATGCAATACAGGTACTGAAAATAATCGAAGGCGGTAAACCAAGCCCCGATGATCACCCTATCCTGAGAGAGTATAGAGATGTATTTCCGGAGGAGGTACCGGGTCTACCTCCAAGTAGAGACATTGACTTCTCGATAGAACTCGCACCAGGAGCGGTGCCAGTGTCTAGAACACCCTACCGGATGAGCACGCCTGAGTTAGTTGAACTCAAAATGCAATTGAAAGAAATGATGGATAAGGGTTATATTCGACCCAGCGTGTCCCCATGGGGAGCACCAGTCCTGTTTGTGAAAAAGAAGGATGGCACCCTTAGACTGTGCATAGATTACCGACAACTTAATAAAGTAACTATAAAGAACAAATACCCCTTGCCTAGGATCGATGATCTATTCGATCAGTTGGGAGGTACATCTATTTTCTCAAAGATTGACTTGAGGTCGGGGTACCATCAAGTCCGAATTAAGGGTGAAGACATCCATAAGACCGCTTTCCAGACACGGTATGGTCACTATGAGTTTGTGGTAGTGCCATTTGGGTTAACCAATGCCCCTGCCACTTTCATGTGCTTAATGAACAATGTACTCGGTAAATTTTTAGATAAATTTGTACTAGTCTTTATTGATGACATGTTAATCTACTCTAAGAATAGAGAAGAACATGAAGAGCATCTTAGACTTGTGTGGCAAGTGCTAAGAGAGCATCAACTCTATGCTAAATTCAGTAAATGTGACTTCTTTCAGAAGAAAATACACTACTTGGGACATGTTTTGTCCAAGGAAGGTGTAGCAGTAGATCCTGACAAGATCAGGTCTATCATGGAATGGCCTACCCCAAGGGATGTCTTGGACATCAGATCCTTTATGGGATTGGCGGGATACTATAGGAGATTTATAAAAGATTTCTCCAAGATTGGTTGTCCAATCACTGCCCTCCAGAAGAAGGGAACAAAATTTCTATGGACACAGCAATGTGAAGAAAGATTTCAAATCTTGAAACATTTAGTAACCCATGCACCCATGTTAAAAATCATTGACCCAGAAGCTGACTTCCTTGTGTGCACAGATGCCTGTAAAGAAGGGCTCAGAGGAGTCCTTATGCAGGACGGAAAGGTGATCTGCTATGAATCCTGAAAATTGAATGAACACGAGGTCAATTATGTGACTCATGATCTAGAACTGGCTGCCATAGTGCATGCCTTAAAAATGTGGAGGCATTACCTCTTGGGGAGAAAATTTGTGCTTATGACAGATCACTGTGGATTACGGTATTTGTTTGATGAACCCAAGCTCAATGCTAGACAAGCTAGATGGATGGCCCTCCTTAGCGAATTTAATTTTGAGATCAAACACATTAAAGGGAAAGAGAATCGGGTGGCCAATGCCCTTAGCAGAAGCATGAGAACAATTCACCTGGCAGCGGTGAGTACCTGCGAGACAGATGTCCAGAATAGAGTCAAAAAGGCACAAGAAATAGATCCCTTCGTTCGAAATGTGACCTTGTACCTATAGCAAGAACCCGTTGGAGAAAAATATGAAGGCTATCAGATGACCGAAGGAGGACTGCTCACCCACAGAGATAGAATGTACATTCCAAATCGTTACGACTTGAAGAGGTTCATCATGGACGAACTACATAAAATACCCTACACCGGTCACCCAGGATACCAGAAGATGATTACTGCCACCCGGAAACAATTTTATTGGTCTGTCTTGAAGAAAGACATAGCCAATTATTTGGCCCAATGCATAGAGTGCCAACAGGTTAAAGTAGAACATCGACACCTAGCAGGACTATTACACCCCTTACCCATCCCAGAATGGAAATGGGAAACCATCTCCATGGATTTTATCATGGGATTACCGACTTCAACCAAACATAATGATGCCATTATGGTGGTGGTGGATAAACTGAGCAAGTCTGCTCATTTCATCTCCGTCAAATCGACCTGCAAGGCGATAGATATCGCTCAGGTATTCATGAAAGAGGTGTTCCGACTACACGGCATGCCGAAAGAGATAATATCTGACAGAGACACAAAATTTACTTCAAATTTTTGGAAATCACTGATGACAGGTTTAGAGACCAAATTGTTGTTTAGTACCGCCTATCACCCTCAGACCGATGGACAAACAGAAAGAGTAAATTAGATATTAGAAGATATGTTAAGGATGCATGTAATGCATCAACCCAGGAAATGGAAAGACTACCTGCCATTGGTAGAATTTGCCTACAACAACGGCTGCCAAGCATCCTTAAAGATGAGTCCCTTCGAGGTCCTCTATGGTAGATAGTGTAATACTCCAGTCAGCTGGAGTAATCCTATAAATAGTATTTCTATTGGACCCGATATGTTGAAAGAAATGGAACAGCAAGTGACTCAGATAAAACAAAATATGAAGATTGCTCAGAACCGACAGAAAAGTTATGCTGATCAAAAGAGAACTCCAAGAGAGTTCAAAATGGGAGACCATGTATATCTCATAATTAAGCCCAGAAGGAGTTCCTTGAAAATGGGAGCTTGTGCCAAATTGGCACCCCGGTATTGTGGACCCTTTGAGGTTCTAGATAGAGTGGGACTTGTAGCCTATCGGCTAGCACTTCCTCCCATAGTAAAAGCACATAATGTTTTCCATGTTTCATTATTAAAGAAATATGTACATGATGCTAATCATATAATTGATTGGTCTGTGATCCAGGTGGAACCGGAGGGAGAATTTCTACCAGAACCCCAATGCATACTGGACAGAAAGGAAACCCCGCTCCGGAAAAGAACCATTGCACAGGTCAAGGTGCAGTGGAAACATTTTGGCCCAGATGAGGCTACATGGGAAATGGAAGATGCCATGAAACTGGCATACCAATTTTGTTCAATTATGTACATGCAATTCATGTTAGTAGATAAGAACATCGAGGACGATGTTCCTTTTAAGGGGGAGGTAATTGTAACACCCTGTTTCCCCCATCTTGTAAATATAACTGGACTGGCCAAGGGCTATGGCAAACTTATAAATGTGAGTATGTGATGTAAATGGACCTTGAGGAAGAGGTCCATGAATGTGAATGATATTGTGAAATTATTGCAGGACTGCTGAAGAGATGATGTGCATAAAAAGAGACCATGATGGCGGTGGAAGGCCCCTGAAAAGGTGGCGTTAACTTCCACTGAGAATTAAATACCGTATTTGGACTCCATTGGCCCGGAGAACCAAAAGCGGCTTGCTGGCCCTGAAATTCAATGCCTCGCAGACTGGTATGTGGATGGCTTGATGAGGGATGGGATGGTGAACCGCCCATCCATAGAGCTGTCAGGTCTAATCGGTGTGAGGCTAATCGTGCCACACGCAACCTCGCGAGAGGATAAGGCGTATGGCAGAGGCGATTGAAAGGGCAGACATGAGGGGAACTCTAGCAGTTTTTACGCAGAGTGAGTGATAGCAGAGAGGAGGGATTGCAACCTTCGCTCCTGGTCACTGGCAGACAGAGAGACGCAGTCTCAGAGCATCGTGGTCTCAACTCGGGGGTGGCTAGTGTTAAATCCGTTGGGAGTCGCTACGCCTACGGTTGGGTGGAAACGAGCACCCCTCTCAGTAGTCGCACCCACTTCTGGTGTTATTTCTGATAAGTGTTTTACATATTGCATCTTGAAATTCATAGACTGATATATGTATGTATATTCTCATAGAACTGTGAAATTGTGAACGATTTCAGTGTAAGAATGTATGTGCAGTTTTGATAGGAATATATATATATATGATTATGACAAAGGAAGCCATGCATGACTTATGTTGATAAATGAATCTAAGTATGCCTAGGTTGAACTAAGTTAGGCTTCCAGCCCGTTCTCGGGAAAGCTGTTTACCTTTGTCTGTTTCCAGGAAAGCCCCGGAATAGACCTCTTCACAGAGATTTCCCCCCTTGGAAAGGTTTACCAAGAACCTGGAAAAAGGACTTGAATGTGAAAGTCTTAACAACCCTGTATGAAGAGGAATGACACTCTTAAAATCCCAAAGTAGTAGCGTAGGGATAAGTATTGATCAATGGATGAGATCCTGTCGGGAATCTGCGGTCATTCACGACCGTTAAGTCGAAGGAACAAACAAGGGCGTTAATTACCTTAACCCTTTTTCCTCTATCTTCGTGAATAGCAAGGAAATCAGAATCGTAGACCCCCGAGCTCCATGAGAACATCTGGACTGTTGGTTTTTCCACGTCCAAAGAGCAGTAGGAAAGGGCGTAGCATCGGGACCGATCTGAACCGTCATATCTTAGCTAGGAAACCCGATCATCGTTAGATCTATAGGGATATAGACGAGGGTTAAGCCTCGTAAACAGGAATCTCGTGAACTTAGAGGTCCGCAAGATAGGAGCCCAATGGTTGGATGCTCCAAGTCACGAGTGGCGAAGCCACGAGAGGATCAGAGCCGTCCATCCAAGGAGGACAGGTGGCAAAGATCCAGGAATCTTGTGAACTCGGAGGTTCGCAAGGTAGGATCTCAAAGGTTGGATGCTCCAAGTTGCGAGTGGCGAAGCCACGAGGGGATCAGAGCCTTCCATCCGAGGAGGACAGGTGGCAAAGATCTAGGGATCTTGTGAACTTGGAGGTTCGCAAGGTAGGAGCCCAAAGGTTGGATTCTCCAAGCCGCGAGTGGCGAAGCCACGAGAGGATCAGAGCCGTCCATCCAAGGAGGACAGGTGGCATAGATCCAGGGATCTCGTGAACTCGGAGGTTCGCAAAGTAGGAGCCCAAAGGTTGGATGCTTCAAGTTGCGAGTAGCGAAGTGTCGAGAGTCGAGCACGAGAGAACACATGGAAAAACTTCAAGGTAGGGCCCGCATGATTGACAGGTGAACACGCATCGCCTAGAGAAGGGAGTCAATGCTATGTTGACTTCTCGTGTCTCGGGGATTCACAGGAGAAGGGCATGAGAGCTCAACACTTGGACTTACGAAGTCACGAGTAGCGAGATGCAAGAGGGAAGATTAAATATCGCTTCTCAAGGGTTCGTCAGGGGAAGGTGCCAAGATTCGACGCTACAACTCACGAAAAGGGCGAGTTGCGAGTAGTACGAAGGGGAGGTCAACCTTCGCTGACTTTCAAGTCTCGGAGGATCGCATAAGGGAGGATCGAGAGTTCAACCATTGAACTCACGAAGCGGCAAATAGCGAGAGGAGCTAGAGTTTATCCTAGCCGACAGTCATGCGTAGAGGACGCTGACAGAAGGAAGCTATACCCTTCTCGTGATCTCGGGTATCGGTGAATTGTGAAGGAAATTCAAGGGTCTTCGACTCAAGACTCGCGAGGTCGCGAGTTGTGAAAGGCGCCTGCATTTAGGAGCGTATGTGGTCCTATCAAACTAGGGACTAAAGAAAGGGAGCTAGTGCTTTGTCGTTAAGTGGCGAGTAGATCTGGACGGCCAAAACCTACGTGCCCAGATCTACGGCCAGGATTTCATTCTGAAGCCCCCTCGCCATTCTACCTTCAATATTGGACTCAATGATATCGCTGAGTCGCGAAACACAAAAAGGCGCCTAGTTTGTTTGGCATGGGGTCCTAACCTACTATCACAGGGAGGTGAACAGGGAAGAACTAGTTTACGCTAGACCCCCGTAGGACTTTGGGGATTATGTTCCTTGAGGAAGAACGAAAACTTTTATTACGTCGTAGTGGGTGTCTGACAAATGCTAAGTACAAAAAATTCCATGATCAACACCAGGTGCCACACAAGTTTCAGGTGGGAGACAAGTTTTGGTTGCATTTGTAGAAAGAGTGCCTTACAATACCCATTGGAAGCTTCATCCACTTCGCTATGGATATTATACCATCACCAAGGTTGCGGGTGACAATGCTTTTGAGATAAGTATTCCCCCTTCCTTGGCCTGCACCCAGTGTTCAACGTGGACCTCTTTCGACCATACTTCCCACCATTATTGGACACATCGGAGATCTCAAAGCAGTTGACACCGACAGATCTCAACCCCGAATGCATGGAACATGAAACCATTGATCAAATTACGGACACTCAGATTAAGGGCACTCACCAAAAGAGGATCCACCTTTAACAGGTTGTCAGAGTAAGGAAGCTATTGCCCCAAGGCAAGTGGCTCACCCAGGGCCAAGTTTAGCAGAAGTTTCCCCATCCGATGGGTTCGTTCAACACAATGGATACCAGTGCATCCTAAGGGGGGAGGACTGATCCAGGTGGATATCGGTGGCCACCCACCTATTCTAGTGGCTCAAAGAAGATTTTTCATTTTGGTAGTTTTATTACAGCTTCTCGGGTCCTAAACTTCTGGGGCCGTTATGAGGCCCTAAACGCCATTTTTTGGGCTCGATAGCACCTAATATCGGGTCAAAGAAATTTATTAGCTGAACGGAATATGTACCCCTCATATATACCTTTATAACGGTGTATCGATCACCCCAAAAAGAGATCATATACAAAATTTACGCCCTCGGGAAGTTGACGTATCCACTACCCCCATCAAGGCCCACAAACCTTTTGGTATTTCATCTCTGGGGGTTAGGGTTTAGGATGTTTAGGGTTTGATCATTCACGTTTTATGTTAAAAAATTCTTTAGAGCCTCATTGTACTCATCAACTGCCACCATACGAGCGAATTTGTTTCAGTCTAAATTTTTACAGTTTCATCGGGTTCTGTTTATTAATATCAGTCAAGTTTTACTGTATCTCCATGTGTTTCTTTTCAATACATATGTATTTCTTTTCATTCCATTTATAAATCTGGATCACTCTCGCATAGGTAACTGAGAGTCTCTCTACTGGGAACTCAACGGAACTCACTGTTAGGAAAACTACCAACAAAAATAGCAGCAAACACTTATTGTTAGAGTGAAACTCACACAAGAGTTCACTATTCATACCTAACAACCTGGCTCTTCAGTCTTCAACTCCAAAATGCACCAAAAACACTTCAACATTCTCTAGAATTCACCCTCCATGGATGCTTTATCTCCCAAATCTCTTTTATTCTTTCTACTTATTGTTCATGCAAAAACATTGACTGTCTAAAACTGGTGTAACAACCCATACGGATTTCCTCTCTTTGGTTTGCTTTTCTGGACTCGCACACTTCCCCAAGATGATTGTACTCAACCTACATGCTCCCAGTAACTATGGGATGTGACTTCTCACACCCACCCTTTTACATGTATTCGATGATTGACTTTGAAGACACTCAATCAAAAAATAGAGTTTAATAATAATTATAATAAAATTCAAGAATATAGGTGTGAAAAATTAAAACTTAAACTATAATAATAAATAAACATGGCATAATAAAAAATTTCCCAAAACTTATAAAATATGTTGTAACATATTGTTTTAAAATTATAAAATATGTTGTAACATATTGTTTTAATTAAACATCCAAACACTTGACAAATAAGAAATATATCATTAAGATTTATAACATCCACATGCAAGAGATGTTATTAGAATAGGTAGGATTTGGGAAAAACGCTCTGCAAACTAGGGTTTAAGCAAACAAAGTCATTGTGAACTGAGCCCGGAAGATGACAGCCCCATAGGGGCCCCTGAATCATAGGGAGGGAGCACCGGCCAGCGTCTCCTATAGCCGAGTTACAGCCAACTAAAATCATGAAGCAGGAACAAAGCGACCGACCTTCGAAACGCCTCCAGACATGCGCGCGCAGTTACTGGAAGAGGGGACCTTCAAAGATAAGGAAATGGACATCGACCCAGCCAAGGAAAAGATCCTTGCAAACGTTTCAGCCCCATGGGTGCCCGGAAAATGCATCCCACGGGCACCACAAGCCCCAAAATACGTGGTCATCTCACCACGCATCGAGGAGAAGAAGCAATACATGCAAGACAACGCCTTGGTAGGGAAGTTTTTAGGGCTTTGGCCCTCTGAGCATGACCTGGTCAAATGGATACAGTACTGGTGGAAACCAAAAGGCCACTATGATCTCCAGCTGGGTTCGAAGGGATTCTTCACAATCATCTTCCACAACCTCGAGGATCGCAAACACGTCTTCGATGGAGGGCCATACTTCTACAACTCGGGAGGCCTAATCCTGAGATTCTGGATAGAAAAGTTCAGGCCTGAAAAGGAAGACTTCACCCATGCGCCAGTATGGATCAGACTGTACTCTCTCCCCCAGGAATTTTGGCTGGAAGAGGTCCTAGCAGGAATCGGAAACACCATAGGCATCTACGTCAAATCTTCTGAAGCCACAAAGCAACGACACTACACGTCATATGAGTGAATCTGTGTATATCTGAACATAGCCAAGCCGCTACCGGGCTCCATCACTCTGGAATATCACGACGAGGACTGGTCCCAAACCATCGATTATGAACACATTCCCTTCCGATGCAGGAAATGCCACGAACATGGTCACCTCTTCAGAGAGTGCCCTCTCAATATGATCAACAAAGACGGAAATCCAGAAAGCGGCAAGGACAAGGGAGGATTCGTGCAACCAGCGGGAAGAAGGCGACAAGGAGGACGAAAGCAACTGACCCAGGTAAGCAAAGACCCATCTACCAACAATAAATTTGCAATCTTACAAGATCAATTAGAAAACTCGACAACTCCTGCAAATCTGAACGTACCACCCCCGCATAATGAACCCCAGACCGAGAGCCATGGCCCTGAATAGCTCCCAAAGAATAGGGAAACGGAACCTACCCCCCTAGGCTTGGCACAGGAAATGCCAGGTCTGCAGGAAGTCGAAGATGGAGACGAGGAAATGGAGCTAGAGGAACCGGATCTCACTGGAGTGGATCTAGAACACCTGGAACATGCCTACCGACACCAGAAATTATACACCATACCCAGAGATCAACTGAGAAAAGTGCACAAGGTATTTCTCAACTCCTCCACAGGATCCTCAGCCTGAGGCAGTAAAGCCCTGGGAATCCAGGGTAGCCAAACAAAAAACTCAAGCAAAGGCCAAAAATATGAAAAGAAGAGGGGCAGAAAGTCCACAAACAAGCTCATACAGGAAATAGGAAACTTCATGGTAAATTCAGGGCAGATCCACCTGATCTCGGACAGCTTCCCTCCTCTCCCCACCCCCTCGTCCTCATGAAGATAACTTCATGGAATATCAAAGGCCTCAATGGACGTAGCAAGCAGAAATTGCTACGAGAACTAATCATAGCGAAAACCCCAGACGTTGTATTGTTACAAGAGACAAAATGCACCTCAGAAGACATTGATCGGCTACTTCCTTACTGTTGGAGACAAGGGAGAGTGGTTTTGATTGATGCCACAGGGACAGCTGGAGGAGTAGCTATCCTCTGGAATACCAACATGGTGCTGATGGAAAATTTTTATACTACAAGATGGTCTATCACAACAGAGTACAGGCTCATCGGCTCCAATAAGCCTGGACATCTCACCAGCGTATATGGCCTGGCCAGTCCAAGGGACAAAAAAGCGTTCCTCAGAAGCCTGAGATACTTATCCAGCTTAATACAACATGATAAATGGATTCTTGGTGGAGACTTTAACATCATCCGCAACCTAGAGGAAAAAAAAGGAGGGTCAAGGCGACTAGATCAAGACTCCTGCGACTTCAACAATTTAATAGAGGAACTTCGTCTAATTGATTTGGAGACTAGTAACGGCATTCAGACCTAGACAAACAAAAGAACTGGGGTACACCAAATAGCTTTCAAGATAGATTGTTTCCTCCTATCGGAACCTCTGATGTTGGACGGCACGGCAATGGAAGCCACCATCTTGAACCTCCCAGGATCAGATCACTGGCCCATACAATTATGGGTGGATGTCCCGGCCACCCCTGGAAAGAAACCCTTCCGATTCAAATAGTTTTGGCTAGACCACCCGGACTTCCGGGCAAACATCCAGGACTGGTGGAGGCAGGCCGAGATACCTCAGGGCTCCAAAATGTATTGTTTCCAGCAGAAGCTTAAGAACCTTAAGCAAACACTTAAACTCTGGAACAAGCAAACCTTCGGCAGCATTTTCGACTCCCAAAAACAGCTATCCAGGCAAATGGATGAGATACAGCACCAAATTAGGGAGCAGGGGATAACAGATGAGCTAAAAGCACAGGAACTCAAAGTGGCCCAACAGATCGAAGACAGGAATAGACAGGAAGAAATATTGTGGAAACAGAAGTCGCATATTCAATGGCTCAAGGAAGGGGAGCGCAATACCAAGTTCTTTCACCGAACGGTCATCCAGAGAAGGCACTCCAACAAGATCACGCATCTTATCTCGGAGGAAGGTGAAACCCTTCACTCTCATGCTGATTTGGAAACAAACTTGATCGACTACTTTAAAAACCTCCTTACCGAGCCCATCCCATACAGACAAGCAGCAATCAACAAAATTACAAGGCATGTACCCTCGCTTGTAACTTAGGAGAAAAACGTTGCCCTTCTCCGGCCCTTCACCATCGAGGAGGTGGACCAAGCGCTGCAGGAAACTCCAAAATTCAAAGCTCCAGGCCCTGATGGCTTCACCAGCGACCTTTTCCACTATTGCTGGCCGATGATCAGGACTGAGGTTTGGGAAATTTTGGAAGATTCAATAGTCACAGGAAAAGTCCTCCAAGCACTCAATGCCACTTTTCTCACCTTAGTTCCCAAAGAGGGGCAGGCACATCGAGCCAAGAAGTACCGGCCTATTGCCCTCTGCAATGTAATCTACAAACTCCTTACAAAGGTAATAGCCCGGAGACTTAAGCCGATCTTACCAACAATCATTTCCCCAGAACAATCGGGTTATGTTGAGGGCAGGCAAATCTTGGATAGCATCATTCTGTCTCATGAAGTAATCCACTCCTTGCAAAGAACCAAAACCCCAGGTATGCTCCTCAAACTAGATCTCTCTAAGGCCTTTGACAAGTTAAGTTGGGAATACATGCGAGCAATGCTCTTAGCTTTCGGTTTCAACCAAACCTGGGTAGCATGGATTTTAAATTTAACCTCCTCGGCTTTCTTCTCCCTTCTCGTCAATGGTGTACCCTCGATACCCTTCTCCCCCTTAAGAGGAATCAGACAGGGCAATCCCCTCTCTCCTTTCCTCTTTATTATCATGGCCGAAGGACTCAGTCGATCCATCCATGCGGCTTTAGAACACAACCTTCTGACAGTCTTTCCCCTACATGGTATCTCTCCCCCTATCTCGCACAACCAGTTCGTGGATGATACGCTTTTAATGGGCAGCCCCACTGTGCAAGAAGCCAGCTCTCTCCAGGAGATTCTCCAAACCTTCTCTGAAGCCTCAGGACTGGACTACAACAAGGACAAATCCCAAATCTTCTTCTTTAACACACCCCCTCAGATCCAGCGACACATCTCCGAGATTCTCGGTTTCAACAGAAGCTCCCTTCTGTCCAAATACCTTGGCCTACCCTTGATTGACAACGCCCTCTGGAACTCCTCCTGGGAGCACCTCCTCTCTTCTTTCTCCAAAAGACTTTCCTCTTGGACCTTTAGAGCCTTGAACCTATCTAGTCGTCTCATCCTGCTTAAAGCTGTCTTACAAGCGCTCCCGATATATGCCTTCTCTATGCTGGTCGCCCCAAAATTCATCCTCAACACTATCAAAATCTTGCAAAGGAACTTCATCTGGCAGGGCCTCAACAAAGAGAAAAAAATAGCACTAGTGAGCTGGGAAAAGCTCTGTCAGCCCAAGCGACAAGGAGGTTTGGGATTAAGGGACCCATCTATTATGAACAAGGTTCTCAGTGCCAAAATTTGGTGGCGCTGGTTAAAAAACCCCAGCGACCTATGGGCTAAACTGTGGAGGAAGAAATACACCCCCAACACAGCCAAGGAAAACCTAATCAGATGGAATGGAGACAACTCGGGCTCTCTAATATGGACAGCGGCCAAGCAGAACAGACAGCTGGTTACTCAGCATGCTTTTTGGGAGATAGGGAATGGGGAAACAACTCTTTTCTGGCAAGATTCCTGGCAAAAATGGCCAGCCCTGAGCGCTGAGGTATGGGCCTGTGATATATACCCTCAAGCTACACAGGTAGGCCTGAAAAGAGTATCAGATTACTGGCAGGACAATCCCACGGAGGACACCTGGCGATGCTGGTATTTGGATGAGGAGTGCATTAACCTGGAGGCGCATGTCGACTTGGCACCTCTACAAGAGGAATTGACCAAATGGAGAATACCCATAATTGCCAGAGAAGATACTCTTCAATGGGGCTACAAGCCATAGGGATTCTTCAGTACGCGGGAGGCCTACTAGCTTAAAGCTCAGTCAAACCCCCCCCCAGATTCAGAAGTCTAGTGAAAAATTTGGGATCTTAAGCATTGGCCGAAAGTCACTCTTTTCTTATGGCTGGTCTCGCACTCGAGTATCCTAACCTGGGACAATCTCCTGAAGAGAGGTTTTGTGGGACCCTCCTTATGCATACTGTGTGGAGAGGCAGAAGAAACCATGAATCATCTCCTCAATACCTGCCCCTACACAGCTCAAATTTTGGATCAAGTAGCGCTTATCATGCGCACCTCAGATCGCCACAGAGATAACATTCTAGCAACCATCACGCATTGGAGAGATCAGGCGTTCCATTCTCCCCTCGTCAATCGAATCTGGCAACTTCTACCTGGTTTTATCCCGTGGCAAACTTGGAAAGAAAGGAATCGAAGAATCTTCAGAAACACTTCTCTCCCATGGCAACAATGCTGGAGACAATGCTATCGCAACGTCATGGAAACCCTCAACCTCAGGAATTGGTCCGATGCGGATTTGGCTTGCCCTCCCTCTGAGCTCTCTATACTCAAGAACTGGACACCTCTTCCTACTCTTCAGGCACGTCCCCTCCCCCCTTCCTCCACCTTCCCTTCGAGCATCCCCTCCCTCTGGTCTCCTCCTCCAGAGGATTTTGTTAAGCTGAATTTCGACGGAGCCTCCAA
>ML782399.1:277917-290336 GCA_009831015.1 Picea engelmannii
AAAGGGAACTGGTCTCCCAAGACATTCACCAGAAGGTTGGCAGCACTGTCAGAGGTCACCAACCTTCTTCGGATTTGTAAACTCCAGATTCTGGCTGGCCAGAATGCCGATTAATGCAACATAACCGTTTTTGTCAAAAAAAACATATTGTTTTAATTATTTTAATGAAACATCCAAAACACTTGACAAATAAGAAATATATCATTATTTTTTTATTTAAGTCATAAAGTTATAAGAAAATACTTATTCCAATCAACCATACACAAAGTCTCTTCCATCTTTAAATCTTATATATAATTTTAACATGGTAGACACAACACTCCATAATGTGTGTAAATCATAGTAATGGGGTATATTGCAATCAACTAAATTGAGCATTATGCATTGTTGGCATTAAGATAATAAAAAAATTATGGCCCTTTCACATGTACAGACATCTAATATCAATTGGATGTGGTGTCTAGATAGGTTTTAAAATCTACTCATAGATAAGTGCAACTTAAAAAATAGAGGTTATTTAATCTACTCATAGCAAAGTGTTAGTTTAATTTACTCATAGTTAATTGCTAGTTAAAAAAGAGAGAGGTTATTTAATTTATTTAGCTAATGTTAATTAAAAGATGAGTTATTTATAATGGCTAATTTAATTTTTACTTTATATATTAAATTAAAGTTACAATTTAATTTTTTATTTAATGAAAAAATCTAAATATATGAAATAATTTTAAGGATGAAAATTTATCTTAAAATTAGAAATATTGGCTAATCTAACTAGTACTTAAAATGCAAAGTGTAAAATGTGGGGCTATATTTTGTAAAAATATTCAAATTTTTAAGGATTGAATATAATTTTTATAAAATTTTGGTCATTTTTAAGGAAAAATAATTTTACTTTATAGAATTTTAGCAAATCATGTTTTTAAAAAATGAAAATTAACTAATTTTTTATGAGAAAAAGCATGGGAAATTAACCCATGGACAAAATTTAACCCTTAAAGTTTCCCATAAAATAATTTACTAGTTAATAAAATAACTTTTTTTATTAAATAAATAAAATAATAAAATATACATGTATCCCTTTTCATATAAAAATAATTATATATAAACAAGTGTTTAAAAAAAACTTAAATATAGCTAGTTTTAGTTTCTAAGTCAGCGTAACAAATCTTTGCGCTCCTTAAGGTTGTCCCCCATGTCAAGGATTGGTGGGAGACTTACTATGAGAAAAAGGCAACTGATGAATCTATAATATTTTGGTCGCACCCACTTGGGATTCTTTCAAAGCTTCTATTAAGGAACAATACAACCCTATTGGAAGCTACGATGAACATTATACGAAATGGACCACACTACGACAAGAAAAGGGACCAGATAGTACCAGAGTTCACAAATATCTTCCATACCTTGCACACCAAGATAGGTATCAAAGACTTTGAATGACATATATTTCTCAAGTACCATGGTTGTATACATAGATACATCCAAATGAAAATGGATTTTTTGGACATCTCATCATTGGGCACAACTTATCAATATGTTGTCAAAAACAAGTAGAAATTTAAACAAAAGAAGCAAGAGTTTGGATCTGCAAATTCCTCACAGTAGAATTAGGGCAAAGATGACCCCAACCCACAGAAGAAAGGACATAGAAAATATGGACCCCCTCGGGACAACTATTTCAAGCCACAAACCAAGAAGGGTAATGAGAAGACGAAGAAAGATAATGGGAAGTGGTGTGAATTTCATAAAATATCGTGGCCTAACACCGATGAATGTCGCTCAAAGAAGTTGTTGGTGGCCGAGTTGAAATCCTCAGAGTCAGAAGCAGGGTCCAACTCTTAATCAAATCTAGAGAAAGGGAAGCAGATTATTGATGCAGAACCTAGTTCCACTGTTGCTCCCATCGAGGTCCAGCCAAGTGAAACAGAAGAAAACAAGGAAGATGAACACATTTTTCACTCGCAGATGTGGGTGAAGTGTGCTCCATTGCATTTCATTGTCGATAGCGTTTTTCAAAAGAACTTGATCTCAACATAGGTTGTCACGTAGTTCAACCTACCAATGACACCACACCCACGAACCTACACCATCGGGCGTCTCAACTAAGGAAGAGATATTCAAGTAAGCCAATAGTGTCGTCTTCCCTATGACATAAATCCCTTCAAAGATGAGGTATTGTGTGATATTTCCCCCCTTAAAGTTTGTGATGTTCTTTTATGCCAACCGTACTTGTGGAAATGACATGTTGTATATTATTCTAGACCTCGCAGTGTTATTATTAATTTGGGTAGACAATTGTACATGATACCATAGGTAGCTCCACCTACCTCCATTTCTTTCATGTATACTAAGCAATGTAGGAAGGTCATTTCGTAGAACGAGAAATTTGTTATTTCCCAGAATGGTAAATGTGGCCATGAGGCATCCAAGTGGCCCCAACTCTACAAGAGTGTTCTTGAGTTCACTACCACTTACCATATGTTGGGCACGGGTGCGAGTGCCACTTCCTATCATCTTCAGGACAAACTGTTATTTCATCTGGGCCACCTCAGTGTTCCTTCAAGAGAGTGTGCGAAGTTGATTTGGAAATCTCACTACAGTCATATGGAAGGACATTTTGGCATGGAAAATATCATGGCAGTACTACAAAATAATTTCTATTGGTTGAAACCGCGCCAGGACGTCAGCAAGTATATTAGTTCTTTCACTGCCTATGTCATTTCCGAACTAGCCACTAAGAAGCAAGTCATGTACACACCCATTCCTACTCCCGACAAGCCATGGGAATCCATCTCGATGGACTAAATGTTGGGCCTTGCTTCAACCAAGAAGGGAAATGACTGTGTTTTTGTGGTGGTTGATTGGTTTTCTAAGATGGCCATCCTAATATCCTGCAAGATTAATATCAATGTGGAGTCCAAAACCAATCTCTTCTTTGAACGGGTGTGGGTACACTTCGAGATACCATAGACCATCATATCAAATCAGGAAAAAGGTTCCTAAGCACATTATGGTCCAGACTCTAGTCACTCTTAGACACCAAGTTCACCAAATCCACTTCCTTCCACCCCCAAATTGATGGCCAGACATAGTTCGTCAACAGAATGATCATGCATTTCTTATGCATGTACAACTCCAAGCATCTGTGCACATAGGATGGGAGTCTCACCTATGGTCAACACACCTACAAAATATCCATTCATAGCTCAACCGACCATAGTCCCTTTCAAGTGGGGTTTGGATTTCAACCATTGGGTCCCATTGATATCGTGTTTCCCCTTGCATCCACATAGGAAGAACCATCCCATGCTCAATATAAGGACAACAAAGCTACCAATTTTATTGAACAAATTCATCACATTTGAAAACAGGTCCATGATATTTTAAAGAAATCCAATGCTAAGTACAAACAACAACATGATCAACACCAAGTGCCACACAATATTCAAGTGGGAGACAAGGTTTGGTTTCATTTGTAGAAAGAGCGCCTTACAAGACCCCATTGGAAGCTTCATCCACTTTGTTATGGACCTTACACCATCATCAAGGTTGCGGGTGATGATACTTTTGAGCTAAGTATTCCCCCTTCCTTGGCATGCACCCAGTGTTCAACGTGGACCTCTTTTGGCCATACTTCCCACCATTATTGGCTATGTTAGCATTGAGAGTCACCCTTAGATTGCAGGAGGATAAGCCCAATACCCATCAAATGTTTGCGGAGGTAGGTTTATGAATGGAGGTCAAATGGACAAAAAATCGGTATAATAATGATTTAACGCAGAAACTGGACAAGAAATGCATAGGGAAATGAGGTCCTCATTAACTCCAGTCAGTGATTTAAGGTTATAGGTGAGCAAAGGGAAGACTTAGTGAGAAAAGTGGGCAATTTTGTCATGAGCATCCGGCCTTCAAGCAGCTTGGTGAAGAAAAAGTTAGACACAAGAGCACTCTTGAACTCAAGTTTCAGACACTAAAATATGCCACAACAACACAATAATCAAACCTCCATTACCATGTGAATACAACAACTCGTCTGGATCCTCCATGCACGAGCATTTCAGCATAAGGGGAAATAAGATAACAAAGGGAAAGTACTGGAACAGGTTATAGAAACATTATAATCAAACATACATTACAATACAACCACAACCCTCATCTGGATCCTCCATGCATGAGTGTTTCAGCATAGTTTAAACAAAGAGATGAAAGAATTGGAATTTTATTAATGTGAAAGTTTCAAGTCTCATACAAAACCAGAGAATAACTTTGTTATCAAATATTATAAAATAGGGAGCTCTTCTCAACCATTCGACCACCTTAACAAAATATTGAACTCATCTATTTATACTCAGATCAATCCACAACTACCAGGAGTGTCATCTGGCCATCCCATTCAAAGATTTACGTATGTGCAGCCTTCTGTCAGACTGTGTGTGTTTCCTCCTGTCAAATGAAAACCTAGCTCAATATGGGTCTGTAAGAGGAATTTGTTCATCATGGTACCTCAGGCTGACAACTCTATATCCTCATACATAGCTTTCCTGCTTTCTATTTATGGACTGAGCTGAGGTTTCAGCTACCATCCCTGCTTAATTAATTGAATCTTCATCAGGATTGGAGTGTGGTTGGACGACTAGTGGAAGACCACATTACCCTCATGGATAGGTCGTGGAATAAGCAGGTGGCCGTAAAAGTCAATCCTCATTCATTGGCTAAACCCTCCTCAGGATTGGGGTGTGATTTAACTATTAAGGGGAAACCGTGTGTTGTTGTTTGATATGGCATTGTATAAGAGCACGTGATTTTGGGGCCATCGAAATAAGTTTGGACCCACACCGCTTTCGGGCCCAAAATGCACTACCCCTCGCCACATAGCCACCCCGCAAAAATGTTGTTTGGATTTCGTCTTGCCCTTCGGATTTTAACGCCTGAGCATGTTGTGGCCCCAAAATGATTTGAGGCCATTGATATGAATGGGATCAAATATCTGGGTGCGCCGACTATTTTAGCGCCTCCCCCGAAGTTTTATCCTCCTGCTAACTGTGGGAACCTTCCAACGATGTTTAGAGATGGCCCCGAATTGAAATGTGTAAGGGATTTATGCCACTGTAACTGCACCTTCCCGCTCGTCTGAGTTCATAGTTACTACTCGTGATTATGGAAAATTTCATGTGATAACATTGGCTCCACAGGGGATGGCATGCTCCCTGTGAGATGCCAAGAATAGTAGTTTCAGTGCCTTAGCCTTTGGGTCATGGAGTCACTTATTAATACTAAAACTAAAAATAAAGTGGTAATTATAATGGTGGAAATCCTATCATGGCTTAAACAAAATATTTCTTCATAAAGTGCTCATTCATAGGGCCACCAAAAACTTCAGGATCCTCCAAGCTCTGCAACTTATAGGTGTTATTTTAAAATACTTCAGAAATCTTGAAAGGACCAATCCATAAGGCTTCAAATTTACCATGTTTTCCTTTGTCTTGCTTGGGGGCATCCCACTTGAGCACCAAATCTCCCAGCTGAAAATATTACTTGCTTCCCCTCTTGTCAAAGGCTCGTTTCATTTTCTATTGGTGATCCTGAGCTTTATCAAGTAGTTTCTCCCTAGCTTGTTGTACTTCTACCAGTTGTTGTATCCTCCTAACCATATCATCATGTTCTCCTTGGTAGTCCTGGAGGAATTTTTCCACAGGAAAGGAAAGATAACTAGGAAAAATAGCCTCAACCCCATATACAAGATGAAAAGGGGAAACACCCAGTGACTTCTTTGTTATGAATCTGTCAGCCCATAATGCAAATTTCAGCTTTGAGTCCCAGGATTTCTTGTTGTCTTCTAACATTTTTTTGATGATCTTTATGAGGCTCTTGTTAGAGGACTCTACTAAACCATTTCCCTAAGGGTAGTAAGGAGTAGAATGGATTAATGTAATCCCATACTGCTCACAAAAATTGATTAATGGTTCATCTTTGAAGGAGGTAATATTGTCAGTAACAATCCTGCTTGGACAGCCAAATCTGGACATGATATCTTCAAGGAAGCTAATTATTACCTTGTGAGATGCAATCCTTGTAGGGATGGCTTCTATCCATTTGGTGAAATAATCACTGGCAATCAAAATCCACCTATGTTGACCACTTGAGGCTGGATGGATTTCTCTAATGAATTCAAGACGCCACTGCTGAAAAGATCCAGAAACCAACATGACACATAAGAGATCTCATAGCAGTTGACACTGACAGAGCTCAACCCTCAATGCATGGAACATGAAACCATTGATAAAATCAGGTACACTCATATTAAGGGAACTCACTAATAGAGGATCCACCTTTAACAGGTTGTCAGAGCAATGAAGCTCTTGCACAAAGAAAATTGGCTCATTGAGGGCCAAGTTTAGCAGAAGTTTCGTTATCTGATGAGGGCGTTCAACGCAATGGAGACCAGTGATTCCTAAGGGTGGAGGAGTGATCCAGGTGGATATCTATGTCCACCCACCTATTCCAGTGGCTCAAAGAACAATTTCCATTTTGGTAGTTTTTTTACATCTTTTTGGGTCCCAAACTTTCGGGGCCATTTTGGGGCCCTATACGACATTTTTTGGGCTCGACAATGCATAGCATCGGTTCAAGGAATTTTCTAAGATGAATGGAATATGTACCCCTCGGCTATACCTTTATAACGGTGTATCAATCACCCCAAACATAGATCATATACAAAATTTACGCCCTCAGGAAGTTGACATATCAATTACCCCCATCGAGGCCCACAAACCTTTTGGTATTTCATCTATGGGAGTTAGAGTTTTGGATGTTTACGGTTTCCTCATTTAAGTTTTATGTTAAAAATTCCTTTGGAGCCTCATTGTACTCATCTTCCTGTGAATGAGCATGGTCGTCACATCTCTTCTTAGAGATCAACTTCCACCATACGAGCAAATTTGTTTTAGTATACATTTATACAGTTTCAACAGGTTATCTTTATTAATAGAAGCCAAGTTTTATTGTATCTATGTGTGTTTCTTTGCTATACATGTGTATTTCTTTTCATTCCATTTATAAATCTAGATCACTCTGGCATAGGTAGTCGAGAGTATCTGTAATGGGAACTCAAAGGAACTCATTGTTAGGAAAACTACTAACAAAAATTGTAGCAAACACTTATTGTTACAGTGAAACTCACACAAGAGTTCACTCTTCAGGCCTAACAACTTGGCTCTCCAGTCTTCATCTCCAAAATGCACAAAAGACACTTCAGCATGCTCTAGAATTCACCCTCCATGGATGCTCTAGCTCCCAACTCTCTTTTCTTCTCTCTACTTATTGTTCATGCAAAAACATTGATTTTTTAAAACTGTTGTAACAACCCATACGGATTTCCTCCCTTTGGCTTACCTTTCTCCACTCACACACTTCCCCAAGATGATTGTATTCAACCTCCATGCTCCCAATAAATATGAGATATGACTTCTCACACCCACCCTCGTACATGCATTCAATGATTGGCTTTGGAACCACTCAATCAAAAACTAAAATTTAATAAAAATAATAATAAAATTTAGGAATATGAATATGAGAAATTAAAATTTAAACTATAATAATAAATAAACATTGCATAATAAATTTTTCACAAAAAAATTATAAAATATGTTGTAACATATTGTTTTAATGAAACATCCAAAACACTTTACAAACAAGAAATATATCATTATTTTTTATTTAAATCATAAAGTTATAAAAAAGTACTTATTCCAATCAACCATACACAACGTCTCTTCCATCTTTAAATCTTATTTATAATTTCAACCATACACAAAGTCTCTTCCATCTTTAAATCTTATTTATAATTTTAACATAGTAAACACAACACTCCATAATGTGTGTAAATCATAGTAATGGGGTATATTGCAATCAAGTAAATTGGGCATTATGCATTGTTGGCATTAAGCTAATAAACTAATTATGGTCCTTTCACATGTACACACATATAACAATCAATTGGATGTTGTGTCTAGATAGTTTTTTAAAGGTTTTTAAATCTACTCATAGCTAAGTGCTACTTTAAAAAGAGAGGTTATTTAATCTAATAGCAAAGTGCTAGTTTAATTTACTCATAGTTAAGTGCTAGTTAAAAAAGAGAGAGGTTATTTAATTTATTTAGCTAATGCTAATTAAAAGGTGAGTTATTTATAACGAGTCATTTAATTTTAACTTTATACATCAAATTAAAGTTATAGTTTAATTTTTTATTTAATGAAAAAAGTTAATTTCTTATTTAACTTTATACATCAAGTTTAAGTTATAGTTACAGTTTTATTTATATGGAATAATTTTAAGGATGAAAATTTATCTTAAAATTATAAATATTGGATAATGTGATTAGTACTTAATATGCAAAGTGTAAAATGTGGGGTTATATTTTGTAAAAATATTCAAATTTTTAAGGATTGAATATAGTCTTTATAAAATTTTGGCCATTTTTAAGGTAAAATAATTCTACTCTATAGAATTTGAGCAAATCATGTTTTTAAAAAATGGAGATTAACTAAGATTTTATGAGAATAAACATGGGAAATTAACCCATGGACAAAATTTAACCCTTAAAGTTTCCCATAAAATAATTTACTAGTTAATAAAATAACATTTTTAATTAAATAAATAAAATAATAAATATACACGTATCCCTTTTCATATAATTTTTTTTATATATAAACAAGTGTTAAAAAAACTTGAATATAGTTAGTTTTAGTTTCTAAGTCCGTGTAACAAATCTTTGCACTCCTTAAGGTTGTTCCCCATGTCAAGGATTGGTGGGAGACTTACTATGAGAAAAATGCAATTGAGGAATCTATAATATTTTGGTCGCAGCCACTTGGGATTATTTCAGGGATGCTATTAAAGAACAATACAACCCTATTGGATGCTACAATGAACAATATACAAAATGGACCACACTGCGAGAGTAAAGGGACCAGATAGTACCATAGTTCACAAATATCTTCCATACCTTGCACACAAAAATGGGTATCAAAGACTCCGAATGACATCTAGTTCTCAAGTACTATGGTTGTATACATAGATACATCCAAACAAAAATGAATTTTTTGTACATCTCATCATTGGGCACGACTTATCAATATGTTGTCAAAAACGAGTAGAAATTTTAACAGAAGAAGTGAGAGTTTGGATCTGCAATTTCCTCACAGTAGAAGTAGGGAAAAGATGACCCCAACCCATTGAACAAAGGACAAAGGAAATATGGACCCCCTGGAGACAACTAGTTCAAGCCACAAACAAAGAAGGGTCATGAGAAGATAAAGAAAGACACGGGGAAGTGGTGTGAATTCCATAAAATATCGTTGCACAACACCAATGAATGTCGCTCGAAGAAGTTGTTGGTGGCCGAGCTGAAATCCTCAGAGTCAGAAGCAGGTTTAGACTCTGAATCAAATCTAGACAAGGGGAAGCAGATAATTGATGCAGAACCCAATTCCATTGTCGCTACCACCAAGGTCCATCCAAGTGAAACAAAATAACTAGAGGAAGGTGAATGCATTTTCCACTCACAGATGTGGGCGAAGGGTGCTCCGTTGTGTTTCATTGTCGATAGTGGTTGTCAAAAGAACCTGATATCAACAGAGGTCATCACGCAGTTTAACCTTCCAACGAAAAACACACCCACGACCCTACACCATTGGGTGGCTCCACCAAGGAAGATATATTCAGGTTAGCCAATAGTGTGGTCTTCCCTACAACATCAAGCCCTTCAAGGATGAGGTATTCTGTGATATTTCCCCCCTTAAAGTTTGTGATGTTATTTTAGGAAAACCATACTTGTGGAAACATCATGTTGTATATGAGTCTAGACCTCGTAGTGTTATTATTAATTTGGGTAGACAATTATACATGATACCATAGGTAGCTCCACCTACCTCCATTTCTTTGATGTCTACTAAGCAATGTAGGAAGGTCATTTTGCAGAACAAGAAATTTTCCATTTCCCAGAACGAGAAATGTTTCCATGAGACATCCGAGTGGGCCCAACTCTACAAGAGTGATCCTGACTTCGCTACACTTACCATATGTTGGGAACGTGCATGAATGCCACTGAATTTCATATTTAGGATAAATTGTTATTCCATCTGGGCTACCTTTGTGTTCCTTCAAGCGAGTGTGTGAAGTTGATTTGGGAAGCTCACTACAATCAGATGGAAGGACATTTTGGCATGGAAAATACCATGGAAGTACTACAAAATCATTTCTATTGGTTGAAACCGCGCCAAGACATAAACAAGTATATTAGGTATTGCACTGTCTATTCCAATGTCGAACTAGCCACTAAGAAGCAAGTCATGTACACCCCTTTGCCTACTCCCAACAGACCATGGGAATCCATCTCGATGGACTAAATGTTGGGCCTTCCTTCAAACAATAAGGGAAATGACTGTTTTTTTGTGGTGGTTGATCGGTTTTCTAATATGGCCATCCTAATATTCTGCAAGAAGAAAATCAATGTGGAGGCCAAAACCAAGCTCTTCTTTGAACGGGTGTGGGTACACTTTGGGATACCATAGACCATCATAAAAGTTCAGGACAAAATGTTCCTAAGCACATTATGGTATGTTAGAATGTGCTTGTTTTACCATCAACAATATCATTATTTTCACCGAACCATAGGCCGAAGCCACCCTCCGATCACCTTAATCTTGACAAAGAATCATTACTGAAGAAAACCTTAGGCTAGATATGAAAACAAAGGGTAGCGCACATTTCTCCAAGGATAGCGCACCAAACAAGAGCTGATCATATAGTCCAAACCATAACCAAGAGATAGTCCAAGACAAAACTGAATCTACTAGCTGCAGTAGCTACAATGACAACTCTCCTCCAAACTTGTGCACAAAACTGGCTAACTACAGTGCACACAAGTGACCTCTACAGTTCTGAGAATGTCTGCCAGAATGAAGTCTAGCCTCCTATATTTATACTAATTCTGGCTAACTGGCTGGGCCGACTTCTCATTTTGGGTGCCTATTTACTTAGTATATAATATTTCTTCTAGCCGACTTCTTCTGTTGGAGGATAATAACCTAATACAAATTATCCTCTTGAGTTGACTTGTCCTCTTGAGATGACTTGTCTTCTAGGGTTATTAGCCAACTCATTAGGGTTTCTTCTTGCTTCCCGAAATATTCTATTCTCGTCAGGTTTGTTAGCGTTAGAAGTCACTCCTGGATTGCAATAGGAGTAAGCCTGATGCCCATCAGTTTATGTCACGATTTGTTTATAAAGGGTGATCGAATGGAGGAAAACTCAGAACCATATCGTTCTAACTCCGAAACTAGGCCAGACAAGTACAAGTAGGTGAGGTCTTGATTTAACTTCAGACAGTAGGTTGTAGTAAGGGTGAGAAGGAGGAAGACTTATATGAGGAAATGAAAAGGCTTGTTATAAACATCGAGTTCTAACCACCTGTAGAAAGAAAACCCAAACATAAGAACTTCTTACATTCAAATTGAGAAATACTGGAGAATATAACAGTGCTACAATAAATCATTTATCATAACACAGTCACAATGATTCATGTGAATCAGTCAATCATGAACTCCCTCAGCATGAGATGAAAACCAGATGGAATGGGAAAGTTGATTGTCATTAAACAATAAATTTCACATATAGATACATAACCAGGGAACCAAAACGTCCATTAAATCTTTACAATCGGGAGCTTTTCTCTACCATCGATCCTTGCAAAAATGGAAAAATTGCCTACATATACTTGGAACTGACTCAAATGATGAAAGAGTGATCACATCATGAGTTTAATGCTTGACATTGAGGAGCTTCTCTGTCGGGTTGTGCGTGCAGACATTGGGCAGACTGCCCATGCAGTCGTCTATCGGGCATGATCTTTGTCAGGATAGACTGCCAGTCTACCTCTGTGCACGCTCCTTTCTGACCTTCTATTTAAGGAAGGAGACGATGTCCTACCCACCTTCCTCATTTGCATTAACTAATTCATCGGGATCTGAGAGGCCCTGGTCAAGTCTGCATCTAGGAGATGTGGCAGCCTACCTTTGGCTGTCTGTTGCTTCGCTGGACTTATGCAGAGGGACTCGACTGGTAGACGTGGACAGAGCTGACAAGGATGAGGCGATGGGTGCGAAAGGCAAGCTACTGGGTATGCATGGGCGCTTAGGAACTAAAGGCGTAGATGTGATGCAGCACAAGAGGGTGACGTGGGGACAACAAAGGAGATCCGGTGACTAGACAAGGTGGAGGCAACTAGCTGTGGCGGAGGTGGCTGGGAGTGCGAGACACATGGCAAGATGCGAGATGATGAAATGGAGGACACATGTCATCGGGGTCTGAGAGGCAGTAAGAAGAGGTAGAAGGTGGTAAGACGATTAGAGGGGCCCACA
>ML782399.1:310659-326807 GCA_009831015.1 Picea engelmannii
CTGCGCCCTAATTTATTGCGAAAACTGTGAACGAAGCAAAGTCTCCGGCCCGTCTAGCGATCGGATTCCCGTAAGAAATTGGAATCCGCTCTTTCAGTCGTATCGGGATTCGTGAGGGAAAACCCTCATAATCGGTGGCGAGATCAGTTGAGTCTGATAATTTTTCCGTTTTCTAGTGATCGTATTCTCGCTCTGCAAATCTCAAGCCCTGCCGTATACACCATTCAGTCTATATACACTGTGTATAAGTATATTATTTGAGATCGTGGATAATTGTGATGGATTCTTCACTGAATATTTCGACTCGTTCCAGTGAAAAGAAGGGCGGAGGCCTCTTGAAGAACCAGCTTGAGCTCGTGAAAAGGAAGGACTGCGATAGATACGAAATTGCGCCGATTCCTGATACTCTGTCTTTTGATAAGGGTTTCTATCTTTTTATCAGGGCATGCCAGCTCCTGAAACAGAAGAATGAGGGGGTCATATTGGTGGGATTGGCCGGGCCTTCTGGTGCAGGGAAAACGGTATTCTCTGAGAAGGTATTTAATTTCATGCCGAGCATCATTTCTATTTCTATGGATAATTACAACGATTCCAGCCGAGTAATCGATGGAAACTATGATGATCCCAGGTTGACAGACTATGATACTCTTCTTCAAAATATTCATGATTTAAAAGCTGGAAAAGCTGTGAAAGTTCCTATCTATGATTTTAAGCTCAGTAAACGCACTGGGTACAGGGATATTGACGTTGCATCATCTAGGATTGTTGTTATTGAGGGTATCTACGCTTTGAGTGAACGGTTACGCCCGTTTTTGGATCTCCGGGTGTCTGTCACTGGAGGTGTACACTTTGACCTTGTCAAGAGGGTTCTGAGGGATATAAATCGGTCGGGTCAAGCACCAGAGGACATCATTCATCAAATATCAGAGACAGTTTATCCCATGTACAAGGCCTACATTGAACCTGACTTGAAGACTGCCCATATTAAAATTGTGAACAAATTCAATCCTTTTTCTGGATTTCAAACGCCCACTTACAGTTTAAAGTCCAGTCGTATTGCCACAGTAGGACAAATTAAGGAAGTATTTTGTAGAGATCACACAGAGAAAACTGAAGAAAATTATGACATATATCTGTTGCCCCCCGGGGAAGATCCAGAGACTTCTCAATCATACTTGCGGATGCGGAATAGGGATGGCAAGTACAGTCTTATGTTTGAGGAATGGGTTGCTGATAATCCATTTATCATATCTCCAAGTATTACATTTGCAGTTAGTGTTCGTCTACTTGGAGGTTTGATGGCTCTAGGGTACACAATAACAGCCATACTGAAGCGAAGTAGCCGCATGTTTTTCGATGATGAAGTAACTGTGAAAATTGATAAACTTGAACAACTGCATCGGCAATACATGCAGGTGCAGGGTAAGGACAGGGCTCGAGTTGCAGAGGTTGCCAGTAAATTGGGAATGGATGGTTCTTTTGTACCTCACTCTTATATTGAACAGATTCAACTTGAAAAGCTAACAGCTGAAGTTATGCCATCGCCAGATGACTTGAAGTCCAAGCTAAGTGGAACATTTTATGAAGAAGATTTTTTCAAGATTCAAAGCAATTCTACCAGGGACGCTGTAGTATTGGGCAATGAAAACACCAAAATAAATGATGAACGGACAGTGGATTTTCGACATGGATTTCAAGACCAGGGCTATTCTCGCCTGTCTAAACAAATAGATGGCCTGAGTGAAAGGTTAGATGAACTCTTCTCTCATGTTTTAGAGATAGAAAATAGGCTCTCTTGTTTTAGCCCTAGAAAAGACTAAGTGTTGTTGGCATGCTTTTACTGTCAACATGGGTGTGTAAGTGTTGTTGGCATGCTTTTACTGTCAACATGAGTGTGTAAAGAGGACTAACTTATTAACTAATGCAAAGCAGCTGTCATAAAGACTAAGTGTTGTTGGCATGCTTTTACTGTCAACATCGCTGTGTAAAGAGGACTGACTTATTAACTAATGCAAGGCAGCTGCCATTAGAATTGAGTGAAGGTTTCCCTTTTCTTTCATGATGTAGCTATGCTTGTTTTAGAATATCAAGAAAATTATTAAATGGTGTAGTTATGCTTAGATGTTAGTTTCACATTTATGATAGGATGTTGGTGATAGTTTTTTTTAATTGTAGTTTTGTTACACATATGTGATATTATGAATGTTATGTTATAGATATGATAGTGGTGTTTATTTTTTAATATGGTTTTGTTATGTAAATGCCATGTTTTTTTAATGATGTGTGATGGATACATGAGACTTTTGCTGCAATGCACATGGTTGATATAATTAGTTTGGTAATTTTAGTTTTAATATGTAAATTAATTATTATTAAATAATTAATCATTTTTTACATAAAATAATGAAAGATCGTGTATGAATGAATTAAGCATGGTATTTAATTATTTAGGAAGGTAAAAACAAGTCTAGGAAGGTAAAAACATCCCTAGTGATTATGGGTGTTTGAAAATGTGAAAGGTCTATGTAGATGTCTAACATCCCACATGATTGTAGGTGTTTGAAAATGTCTAGAAAAACTTATGTATATTGCTAGAATTAACTAAAACCTTGGTTAAAGAGGAGAAAGAGATGCTATGAGTAAAAATATGAATATTGAAATAGTGAGAGTGATTGGTATATTTTTTAATCAGATAGAAGTGTCCTTAGCTAAAGAGACGGGCCCTTAGTTAACACTTAACTCACTTGGGAGCTTTTGAAATAAGTAATACTCTTCCTATGTTTTATTAAATTGGTAAAATTATACTTTAAAGTCAAAGAAAAATTTGAGTTGATGTGAAATGATGATATGATAAATTGATGAGAAAAAAAAGTACTAAAGAGAAAATTAACTCAATTTTATTTACAAATATTTGTTTACCTTACAAAACTTTATAATATTTATTTATTTTTTAAAATAAAGATGTAGTAAAGCTAGGAGTTAGTTAGAGAGAATAGGTATTATATTTGGTATGGGATCCAAGGTTCAAGCCTAAAGGTTTTCAAAGCCTAAAGGTTTTCACTTGGCTAAAGAATTTTTAAAAATACATTTAATGAATTTTTAAAAATGCATTTAAGGGATCTCATCATTCAAATTTACAACCATGCATTATTTATGTAAAAATAAATAAATTACATTTCAATTAAACTACACCTTAAAATTTGAGGACTTTAAAACATTTTTTTCATTTACCTACTTGTGTGTGAGAGAGATTACACATATTATAAAATTCATATGAAAAAAATTGTGTGTGCATCTGCAAATAATTTTTTTGTTAAAAACAAATTAAGGGTCAAAGACAATGCTTTAAGGGAGGCATGACCATTACTTAAGGGAGGCACAATCATTCCAAGGGAGGTATGACCATCATTGAAAGGAAAAGAAGTACATTAATTCCCAAGGGAGGCATGATCATCACTTAATATCATTGACCCTTAAGGATAAGGCATGCCTATCTCTATGAGAAGCATGCCCTTCTTTAATTGGGAGGCATGCCCTACTTTAATGGAGGTTGTAGAGCATCCCAAAGGGAAGATCATGACCATCTAATAAAACCTCCAACTTATGAAAAAAGCCACATAATGCGACCATAACCATCCTCTCCAAAATTAGAAGACAAAATACAATAAAAACATGCATTAAAACAAAATCTAAGATGCAAACTTGTGAAGAAGAGATCACTCAAACTTGTGAAGAAGCTATCACTCAAACTTGTGAAGAAGCTATCATTCATGTGCAAAATAATGAGAAATTCAAAAAATAAGGAAAAATAGATTTAATACAATTTTTTTTATAAAACCTATATAACACTAAAAAGTGAAGGAAGAAATAATTACTTTGGTTCTTATTGCATCTTAAACCTTATAATCTTAAACTCTAAAAAAAAATAAAAGGAAAAAAGAAGAGAGAAAACAAAAATACTAAAATAAAAAAAATGAAATCTGTCATTCTAAAAGCATAATTTTTTTATTTAAAATAATAATAATTATTTGAATTAAAATAAAAAGTGTTTTCTGCTCCTATTTCAAATACAAGATAAAAAAAACATATCTATTTCAATTGAGTTGAGTCTCAGTGGTTCTTCTTACTTGAGTTCAATTCACAAGTAAATCAGAAACAATAAAAAACAATTTTATAAGCTAAATCATTTTTTTTTTAAATTAATAAATTTCTTATTTTTAATTTACTATAAAAATGGTTCAATTTTTTTAAAAACTATCTAAAATACTTGTAAATTAAATACTTTTATAAAAATAGTACTAAACATTTTAATCATTCTTTTAATCATTCAATTTTTTCATAACTTATTATTTTTTTATTATTTTTGAAAAAAATAATATTATTAAAAACATGCTATTTTTTCAATTTTTTCATAAACTATTTTTTTATTATTTATGAAAAAAATAATATTATTAAAAACATTCTATTTTAAAAATAATAATATACACTTATGTATTTGTTTTCCATTTTTCTTCTATTATTTATGGAAAAAAATAACATTATTAGAACAATTAAACTGGGATAATACGTAACGTATTTGTTGAAACATCATGCGTTCAAACATTTTATTTTTAAATGAAAACATTAATGTTATTTAGTTACACTAGTTTCATAAGGCATGAGATAAAAAAAACCAATTATAAAATACCATAAAAGTAAAAAGTGTAAATTGTCTTGTTCTAAATGAAATTAAAAAGGCTTATAATGGATTTAAATGTGATCTTAACATTAAGTATAAACAAAGTTAATAGAACAAAACACCACCATAATTATCATCATTTGCGTAAAGATAAAACTGAGAATCAAACCCGGATTAGATTGTTTCATTAGCATAATTGTAATTTATTAAAGGAGCGATGAGGATTATGTATTACTATCATTAAATTATTACTTTGAATAAAATTATTCATTTTTAATGGTTGAGATATAAACAATATGATTATTAAGTATCAAATACGAGTTGAAAAAATTGTAATTTATTAAAGGAGCGATGAGGATTATGTATTACTATCATTAAATTATTACTTTGAATAAAATTATTCATTTTTAATGGTTGAGATATAAACAATATGATTATTAAGTATCAAATACGAGTTGAAAAATCTTTTATAAATAAAAGATATGATTATTAAGTATCAAAGACAAGTTGAAAAAATCTTTAAGAAGTAGAAAACCCAAAAGACTAAGTGGGAAGCAATAACATAAGTATCGAGAAATATTGTTGCCCACCAAAAATTAGAATCAAAACCAAATTATATAACAAGAGTAGAATCTTAAGTTAGTCACTCATGTGGATTACATGGTGGGTAACAATGAGTGGCAGGTAGAGAGATTCATTTATGGATTTTATCTCCTATTTTGAACTTTGGTGTGCATGTGGAAGCCACACACATTAGCAGATATAATTAGGTTATTCTGTTAAGTTCAAATGATGATTGACCTAATATAAGGATATCTGTGAAGAGCAATGTTCTCTTCGATGGTGCTTTCATGGGAAATGTTAACAAGGTTGGATAAAATAGGTTCAAAGCCAACCAAAGATAGTTAATGTCCTCCAAATATTTTAGTACAACTTCAGTAGTTTCTCATCAACCTAAAAGGGGAATCATTTGGGAAAAGCAATGGTCTCTTCCATGGCGCTTTCAATGGAAATGTTAATACGGTTGGAGAAAAGAGGTTCAAAACCAACTAGATATATTTAACATCATCTAGAATTTCTAGTACAACTTCAGAAGTCTCTTTAGTTAATTAGGGGAACTAGGATCATTCCCAAGAGGCCTTTGGCCAATGTCAAGGTTAGAGGGATAGAGATCACTTTATGATTTCCATATGGAGCCAGACTTAGGGTCCTTGACATGTATATTGGTGGACATGTGGAGGGCCACACCTCTAGAGAGATTATCCTAAGAGCTAAATCAAAGTTGGTCCACATGAAGGGAAATATAAGACTGATCATTGTCAAGCTAATGATTGTATCCTTATCAAATAATATTTTCCAAGCTAAACATTAGATCGTGGTTCTGGATGTTGATATTATGGTAGTTGTGGGAGGTATTAACCTCCACGTGTAACCTTTGACAAGACTAGAATATTCTGGGAAGCAAGAGAAACCCTAAAACGTTGGATAATAAACCTAGGAGACAAGTCGACTCAAGAGAATATTTAATAATGAGTTATTAGCCTCCAGAAAGAGAAGTTGGGCCAGTCAAGTGAGATAGAGCAGTATAAATAGAGGGCGCTAGAGCTCATTTGTCACTTTCACTCTCAGAATTGCATAAGACTAGCGATGCACAAGTTTGGAGAGGGAGTGTAGCTGCAACTACTGCAACTGGTATTTTTGTTTTTGGTTGGACTTTCTCTTGGTTATGGTTTGGAATTTCTGCTTGGTATTTGATTATTCTTTCTTGGTGCGCTAGCCTTGGAGAAATATGTGCTACCTTGGTTGGCTATTGTATTTCTTCTGGAATTATTTTTTTTGTCAAGGCTAAGGTGCTCAGGGGTGGCCTTTGTGCCTATGGTTGGGAGACAATATTGCTATAGTGTCTATGGTGAAACGAGCACACCTATTTTTATAATATGTTATGGGTGCACACTATCTTAAGACAGTCTAACGATTGGAAGATAAATTGGGAGGATTTGCTTAGTTACAGTGGCAGTCAAAGTTTTCTGCAACAACAAAACCCTAACACTCTTGTTGAGGCGCGTTAAGTGAAGAGCTTGACCTAATTCCTTGATATCCTAGTGTGCCCTAGCCTAGCGCACCTCCTGGTACTCTCAGCAATCCAAGGCGTCTAGTTTGATTTTTTGGTCAAATTCAAAGGTTGAACAAGTCAAAGTCAAAGGTTGACCAAGTCAAAGTAGTCACGACTTACTCTATGAAGTCATAAAACAATTTAGAAGGGGCTTCTAACTTCAGAGCATGGAAGACAGGGATTGACCCCATCCTTTCCAAGAATAAAGTGTTGGATATCGTGAAAGGCAAGATCATGGCACCACAACTTGAAGCAGGAAAAGAGAAGGAACCTCAGAACATCACAGTTATGGAGAAGTTCAAGGACAATGACATCGACGCTATGAATATCATAGTGGAGTTTGTAAAATACCACTTGATACCCTACATCTCTAATATTGACTCATCCAAGAAGATATATGATGCCCTAAATAAGCTCTTCTTAGTCATAAATATTGGACAAGTGATGAGTTTGAAGAATGAGCTCTGTGACATGAAAATGAATGATAATAACAACATAACATCATACTTTGTAAAAATATCTCAACTAAGAGATCAACTACGAGCTATTGAGGAAATCATTTCAGAAAAGGACTCAATAAATATCGTACTCAATGGTCTTCCCAAGACATGGGATGCATTTTCCCCAAGCATGAACACAAGAATGGAGTATCCCACACTTGAAGAACTTTGGAATTGTTGTGCACAAGAAGAATCAAGGAATAACGCAAAAGATAAATCTCAAAAGAAAGATGATGATCAAGCATACACAACAAAGTTCAAGAAATTCAAGAATAAGAAGAAGTTTGGTTCAAGGAAGAAACCAAATCAAGAAAATGATATGTCAAAAATACAATGCTTCAACTGTCTAAAATATGGTCACTATAGGAACCACTGTCTTGAGTTAAAGAAAAGGAAGGAAACACATGAAGCAACATTTGCTGAAGAAAAGGAACCCTGAAAGAAAGTTAAGCAGGATGGATATGACTTCTTCTTCTAGTCAAGGTAACAATATTCTTCTATAACATAATTCTTGTACATACCATGTTTACATAGTTCATGTACATATCATGTGTATATATTTCTTAGAAGATAATATGGTTAGTGAAATAATACTTATGGAAGAATAACAAGATAAGGATTACTATTATGATGACTACAAGTCAAGTAATGTACATGAAAAAGATGAATTACGTTGACAATCTTTGATGAAAAATTCCTGAGGAATATATTATTTAAGTAATAATTGCTAGATAGGTTGAAATCAGAATCAAACTTGAAGAGACCCAGAAGGAGTCAGACTAGAAATAAGTTAGTAATGAAGAAGAAACTAGAATAAGACTTGTGACACTTTGTAGAAAGTAATAAGGATGCAGAAGTAAGCATGGTATATGGAGGGAGATGATTGCAAAATTATAAAAGAAGAGTATGCATTCATGCATGAAGCCAGGATTAGGAGGAAGATAATCCTAAATGATATGATCCATTGAAGAATCTGTGAATATTATAAAGTATTTGTCCATGTTCCCCATTGAATGTAGCAGCCATGATAAGAAACATCTATTCATTTTGACTCTAGAAGAAGTCTTCTTTGAAAAGAAGCCTTAAGTATCCTTGGTTGTCCATCTACTTATATGTTCCTATGATGAAAGGAAGAAGTTGGAATATTCAAGAAGGAAGGGCATGGAATCTATAGAAGATTCCATGGACCCCAAAGTTAAAGAGGAACATGAGGAAAGAACATGAAGATTCCAAGAAATAAAGAAAAGCAAGAACAACCAATTGTTATACCGAGAATCATAAGACTACCAACATGGTTTGAACCCACTAGAAGCAGCCAAGTAGAAGGAATGGAAGTTGTGATGAAGAACAATGTATGTAATAAATTGTGAAAAAGACTCATGAATGGAAGCATTGTGAGATTCAACACTAGAGGTTCTTCCAGAAGGAGGGAGAAGACTATGACGACAACTTGTTCTGGTAAACCAGATATACCTCTATTTGATCTATTATATCTCTTGGAGTATCCATGGATTGAAGTTTACATCAGTTGGATGTAAAAGACTGTTCTTCCCAATAGAGCAAGTGAGGAAGAAGCTTATGTAGATAAATCTCAAGGTTTTGAGGTATACCAGAAAGAGACCCATGTATGTATATGGAAGAATACCTTGTATGGATTCAATTAACTTGATGCAAAGCATCTCATGTACAACAGAAGCGTGGAGAAAACTTCCTATGACAAAGAAAGTGTATCAGAATGGTTCCTTAGTAGTATGGGATGATATATTGCAAATCCATGGAAAAATCCCATGATGTTAGATCTAAAGAAATTGAGAGACTATAATCTAGTAGACCCGTCCCTGTATCGACAATTGAATGACCCGTTAATGTATTTGGATAATATTGAGCCGGATATTTGTTTTGCTGTGAAAATAGTTCCAGGTGGAACCTAGCCATGAGAATTGAAAAATTGCAAAGCATGCCTTGAAATTTTTTCTTGGGATGTTTGAGTTATGATATACAACTGCATGGATTTATTGACTTAGATTGAGCAAGGAGTGAAGACGACAGAATAAATGCTACTTGGATATGTTTCAGTTTGAACTTTGCCACAATGTCATGGGATAGGAGGAAACATAAGTTTGATGCACTCAATAGTGCATAAGAAGAGTATACTGCAGCTTGTGATGCTTGTACGGAAGCAATGTGGCTTTGTAAGTTAGTTTCTGGACTGTTTGATTAGGTGTTGGATTCGACTGTGATATATTGTGATGATTAGAGTTGTGTGAAGCTTTATGAGAACCCAATGTTCCATGACAAGTTGAAGCACATTGAGATCGAGTATTATTTTCTTCATGATAGAGTCGATAGGGGAGAATTGGTTCTCCGGTATATCTCCACAGATGAGAAGATAACATATATTTTGGTAAAGCCTATGTCCAAGATGAAAAGTTTGCGTACTTAAGGGACAAGTTGGGGCTTGTGGAGACAACTTCCTTATTAAAAAAGGAAGTGATTACTCCCAGGTTGGGAGAGAGCACTTATATGTTATTTATTTATGGACAATCATTTTCTAGTTTGGAAAATGGTCTAGTTTGGGCAGTTCCTTTCCAGTCCAGAAAGTGGTTTGCGATTTCTGACGAGAAATCATTTTTGAGTTCCAAAAATGGTCCATATCGGGAAATCATTTTCGTAATACGAAAATGGTTTGATAGATTGATGATGTACCACAACCAACGATTCCCCTTGTGGCCAGTGTGGGGGAATGGTCTAGTAAAATCATTCTTCTTAGTAGTCACTTTGAGTAGTGGTCAAGTAGAATGGTCCACCTCGCCGGGAAATCATTCTTTCGAAGTTCACAGTTGTGAGTAGTTTCGAAGAATGGTTTGGTTTGGAGGTTGGTGCAGGATATTCATTTCCATAGGAAATGGTCCGGACAATCATTCCCTAGGGCAAACTCATTCTCTCCAGGTTGCACTGTGATTAGTGTCGGAGGAATGGCCCAGTTAGGTGAAGGGTCCATGATTAGTAATCAGGGACAGGAGTTCCCTACGACAGCCTCATTCTCTCCAAGTTTCACTATGATTAGTGTCGAAGGAATGACCTAGTTAGGTGAATGGTCCAAGCTAAAAAATCATGGAAAATTATTCTTCTATTCTTGGGAAGAATAGTCCAAATATCCCATGAATGATGTTTTACTTTATGAGGGAAGATGCTCTTCCATATCTCACATATGAGAGTGGAAAAATGGCCTAGATGACTCAGTTTGTATCATGATATTTCTATGCAGGTTGATATCAGATGATATGATTGTTGTAGAGACTGTATGTCTTTGGACAGTAGTTTTATGTTGTTGTGGTGGATGTGATCCATTGGTGGTGATTGTATGTCATTTGTTAGTATTAGTGTGCTACTGAAAGTGTTCTATTGGAAGGCATTGTTTTTATTACCATGGAGACTATCTAGTTGGATAGTGATGATGGTGCTCATGATTTGATCATGAGATAACCTGTGTGGCTATGATGATGCTACCGGTCGAATGGTTTGTTTGTTCTCAATACCATTTCCTTTAATACCTCCCTATCTAGGAGGGACTATTGATATTATCGTAGCTACAGGAGGTATTGACCTCCACGTGTAACCTTTGACAAGACTAAAATATTTTGGGAAGTAAGAGAAACCCTAAAACGCTGGATAATAACCCTAGGAGACAAGTCGACTCAAGAGAATATTTAATAATGAGTTATTAGCCTCCAGAAAGAGAATTCGTCCCAGTCAAGTGAGATAGAGCAGTATAAATAGAGGGAGCTAGAGCTCATTTGTCACTCTCACTCTCACAACTAGATAAGACTAGTGGTGCACAAGTTTGGAGAGGGAGTGCAATTGCAACTACTGCAACTCGTATTTTGGTTTTTGGTTGGACTTTCTCTTTGTTATGGTTTGGACTTTCTGCTTGGTATTTGATTATTATTTCTTAGTGTGCTAGCCTTGGAGAAAGTTGTGCTACCTTGGTTGGTTATTGTATTGCTTTCAGAATTATTATGTCTTTCAAGGTTAAGGTGTTCGGGAGTGGCCTTTGTGCCTATGGTTGGGTGACAATATTGCTATATTGTCTATGGTGAAATAAGCACACCTATTTTTATAACACTAGAGCCATCCAATATTAATAATCAAATGTGGGTTGGTAACTTGTAAGCATGAAGATTTTAGTTATGTCGATATGGAATCTATAGTTAAGAAACCTATTATGTAGTTGAAGTAGTTAATGAGAGTAGTGATCCTCCCTCAAAGATTCATATGATATTTTCTAAATTCAAGGATGTGTTCCCTCCTGAGTTTCCCACAGTACATCTTATTAGGAATATTGACTTGACTATTACCCTTAAACCAAGAGTGGAACATGTTTCCCCCCTCATGGGAAACTACTTCCAGACCATCTTCTTAGGTGTGTCATGATGCTACTTGGATGAGCTCTCCTACCCATATCTTCTTATTTAGACTTGTTCTTCTAGCTCTTTCATAAGAGACATGACAATCTATCCCTCATGGAAACCCATGAGTTATTTAATATGATTCTAGCATTGTATATCAACTCCTATGTCTTACACCATAGATGTTATGTTCACTCATGCATGGTACTTCCCACATTATCTTTATTTCAGTTGATGTGCTATGATATTGTGTGTGGGTTTCTTTCTTAGACATGATGTGATGGTTTCTGTAACACCCCTGTTTCCCCCATCTTGTAATTAATCATTAATCATAATTACCATAATGTGGCACAAGAACGATGTAAATGTATTATTGTTTGAATTTCCAATAACTGACTGTGGGGGTGAAGCCTTGAAATTACTAGCCATGATATCACTAGAGGAAAGAATGTGAAAACTATAAGAGAGGGTTCATTATATCTAATGACCCCAAATTTCCCAAGGAGGAATCAATTGATGAAGAAAGGACCGGTGGTTGAACCATCAACCAACCCCATGAATGGAAGCATGGTATAGTTGAAGAATGTCAGCCTGAAGTACCACAGGGTCCTATAGACCCATATTGACCCAATTTTTCCTTCTAACAGAAGGAATAGGATAGGAGGGATGTGCGTGTAAGGAACGTAAGAGAATAAAGAGAAGAGTGGAGAATGTGAGAAGCTCCCTAACTGAGAATGAGAAAAAGGCTCTAACCTTGATGCGGAGGAAGCATATGATAAACCTCATCGAGGCCGTAACAGAGAGGAGAAAAAACTCTGAGATTTTGCAGAGAACAAAACCCGAGCAGAAGTTGAAACAAAGAAAGAATCCCTGAGAAGTTGTGAGAGTTCCCTGGTGATATCATGTCCTGGCACGTGGGTGGACAGAGTGCTAAGAATGAATTCCTCTGATCCTATCGTTGGGTGGAGAGGAGAACACCCACAGTCAGTCGGTTGGTGATCGAACGTAATAGATAAGTATTTTTATGCTCGACATCCTAGAATTAAAATGCATGATTTGATTATCTGTAAATGTGATAACTTGTGCCTTCCGTAAAATGGGTGATAATGGTGTTTATAGTCCTTCTGTAAAATATTGTGTTTGATTGGTGGTATATTATTTGGATGTTCAATCTTTGTGACTCTAGTGGTCCAACTGACTGAATATTTTGAGATGGGGTTAACTGGAATGCTTAAGCCCTGTCGATCCCTCGAATTTCTCCTTTGCAGGAATACTTTGTTCGAACTCTATGGAAGGAGGGAACCTCCTTCAGAGATTTCACCTATGTGATCAAGGGCTCGTTCCCACGACCCTGCCAAATTCCCGGCTAAGAGTCAAGATTGTAACCACGAGAACCTTTGGAGGTCCCATATGACCAAGGTCTAGGAACCCTACGCTAAGTCCAAAAGGAGATAACTCTTGATGGCTTTGGAGCTTCGGGAGCTCGAAGCCCTGGGATGTCAAACTTCATAACTGTAAAAAATACTCGAATGTCGAAGTCACGAAAGGTTGTGAATCATTGATCTAGGGAGTCCATTGGGGCCCCTTCTCGACTGTCCTATCGTCTAGTGGAAGGTTTTTCATATGGTACTTCGACGAAGTTCCACTTCGGGAGAATGGAGATGATATAGCATCAAACTCCCCGAACGTTGAAGTTATGAAGTGAAGGAGAGTTGTAGATTTGGGGGAAATCGTTAGGAGCCCCACCTACTATCTGATCATTCAGGAGAAGGTACCCGCATACGGTACTTTGGCGAAGTCCCACTTCGGGAAAATGGAGTGGTAATGAATCCAAAACCCCCAAAGGTCGGAGTCGCGAAGTGACTAGGACCATAGATCTAGGGATCCTTCCGGTTCTCTCCTAGCCAACGTATCTATGATGAAGTCAGCCTAGCATTGACCGCTTCGGGAGGACATGAGCGTTGTAACGTTAAAATCCCCGAAGGCCGAAACAACAAAGTGATGGGAACCATTGATTTGAGGGCATGTTGGATTCCTCCCTGATTATTGGATCTACCCCATGGTTAATTCGACGTTGACTACTTTAGAAGAAAGGAGAAGTCTATATAATTAAACCCTCAAACATCGAAGTTACGAAGTAACAGAGACCATTGATCCAAGGGGTACGTGGACCAACCTTGAATGCGAGATCGAAGGGCATGAAGGACGGTCAATCTGAAGTGATGTAGTGCAGTGACATCACCCAGGGTGACATGGACCCAAGTTTGATGTGCCACGTGTCACTCGGATTCGTGTGTATCACATACCCTATAGACCCATTGAAATGTGACACGTGTCACCCATGACTCTTACACGTGTCAATCCCTAGTACAATCCCACCTAGCCAAAGTGGTTGGTAAAGTGACTAGAAATTCGAGAGTCCAAGACTTCAGAATCTAGAGGATTTGGGGTGTAGTACGAATAGAGACCAAAAGGCCTGAAGTCCGGAACCACATGGAAAAATCACAGGACTTCAGGAGTTTGAGACTTCGGGAGATCTCGTGCATAGATGGTAAAGAGGCATTCAACGTCGAAGTGTCGGAGTGCTGAAGTGTCGAATTTCCCGCTATCCTGTGTATTAGACGAGGGTTAAGCCAACCATTGGACTAGTTGATGGATGGACCTTCCTTGCGGGAGGTAGGAACCTAGAGATGGTATGAACGAAATGAAGCCACGTGGGGATGCACATCATAATATTCAATGCTCCGAAAGGATTTCACTATGGATATTTGTGTGTGTGAAGACTTAGGAACTGTCAAAGTTTGGAGTCCTAAAGTGAATCAGATCCATCAATTCTCTGAGTACACGTGGCATTGGATTGTGAACTTCGGAGATTTTTCACTCCATAGGTTTTGTGGAGAAGCGGTTTGGAACTCGCTGAAGCACTTGGGCCCAAAGTTTCGGTGGACCGTTCATCTGGAAATGGAGAAGGGACCTTCGATCCCTCTCACATCATTTCAAAACTTCCCCAGTTCAGAGTTCGGGAGAATTGGCAAGTGGTGAAGTGAAAACCCCTGAAGCTTGAAGTTTCGAAGCGCCCTTTGAGTAGGTGTCGAGTCACAACCCGAGGTCATATGAAGGAAGGGGCCTAGCATGGAAATTCAGTGCCTGTTGTTCAAATTCTTCAAAGGGGCTAGGAAAGAGCCCGCAGGTTTGGAAGAACCTGCACTTTGGAGAAAGGGGGACCTGTGAATATTGATTTGTGTTCCAGCAGGGGCCCGAAGAGTCGATTCGTCTCAAGTAATTAAATGATACTAGAAAGAGAGGTCGCACAATCCCAATAGGAAGAGGGAATCCACATTTAGATAGTCTTGGATGAGAAGGACGTGATACAAATCTCAGAATTAGGATTTGAGAGAGTTAAGGAAAATGAAATTATGATGCCCCACCCCTTAAAAGAGAATTTAGGGGTCGAGTGTGTAAGGAATTGGTATCAGAGCATGAAAACAACACTTGGATTGCTTGGGCTCATGCACGAGTCGTATGAAAATATTTTTGGAGGGCTTTAAGGGGAAACACCCTATCTTACGACATTCCTGAGAGGTTTAGTCAAACCTCTACGAAAGAGAGGAATGAAACCCATTGTTGTTTATAGATGTTTTGGCATTTCCAAATAAAGAAGTTGACTTCAGTATGAAATTGTACATGATGTTGTACAGTCATAAGATTTGGTTATGAAGGCTAAGGTGATCCTGTGGAGAATATTACTGCCAAACATAAAAAAAAATTATAAATTTCTTGAGTAGAAGGATGTAGATTAAAATACAGTTGGGATTTTACCCAACGAGATTGAATCATGCTAGTATGTGGAAAAGGAATCCTATCATTTCTTTGTGAAATGATAGCCGATCCTACAGGAGTGGGATTATGTTGATGGTCACTAATAAAAAGAATTGGATGTGAACGGATGGAAAGGATCTGTAGCAACAATTATTATTGCTTTAATGAAGGGTTAAAACTTGTATGTGTATAATCCCTCACGATCAGAGGAATGAGTCTGGTTACCATTCTCTGAAAAGGGAGAGCATGTGCAACTCTCGAGTTTCGAAGGGAACTGAAAAAAAAATGAATTTTGTTTCTGTGCACAAGAATGGTTGGGTAGGGTTTTTTCTAATCAAGCTGATAAACAAAGCTATAGAAATATATTGTGATTGAGTGAGAAATCACAACAACCTCCCTTTCTTGGTGGATAGGAAACTAATCTTCCATAATTCTTGTGGGAGGGGGAGAGTGGCCTCCGTCCCTGACTATTGCTAAATTGAATAAATAATTCTAGGTGTAATGGTTAAGACTGACCTTGACATAAAGATACTATGGATTTATGAACTAGGATACTTAGTAAGTAACATAACTCGAAATTGCATTTGGGATTTAAGGGAATAGTCCAAATGTTATTAGAAATTAAAAAT
>ML782399.1:327191-347041 GCA_009831015.1 Picea engelmannii
TATATAGTTGGAAGCTAGATTTGATTCCCTGTTACCTTGGGCATGGTTTTAATTGCCCATATTGTATTTATAAGTTGGGTAATGATCTATGGAAATTAAGGCAAGAGTGTTTTCTTGCTAGCTGTTATCGTACAAAAGAGAGAAAAGTAACCTTTGTTGGTTATTATCATGAAGAGAGGGCAACATCAGTATGAGTTATGACTGTGAGATTTTTCATGTAAGTGACCATAATATTTAACTAAAGAACACTAATGATAAAACTAAATTATCAAGGTGAATAAAGGGGTGCTAGAGATGCACCTGCATATACACAAATATGTGTATACATACTTACCATAATAATATGACTACAAGCTCTCAACTGAGAGGGAAGATCAGTGTTGAGTGTTCTATGAGACTTATCATAAGAATGATTTGAAGATCCTTGGGAGAAGGATATATAAGTTTGATATGTCCATGTGTGTGAATGCCATAGAAAAAGGTGCAAGCAATGAGCTTGCATGATGAACGTTTGGACTGTGTGTGTTTATGCTTGAGTGCTTGGATTTAATGCATTATGAAGCGTTTTGATATGAAGCCTGATAGTAATAATAGTTAGGTATGAATGATATTAAATGTGAAAGTGATGCACATGTATGATGTAAGAGTATAGGTACACGAAAGGTGCGAGGTGACTGCCTAAATGAGTGAAATGAGAGACAAGAATTACACTTACCAAAATTGAATGAATACCATGGTTGCATGGATGACTCTGCTTTGAAGAGTCGTAGCAGTTTTGTTTGAGTGACAGCTTGAGGTGGATGTATTCTATTCCCTCAGGAAAGACTAATATCAATATATGAGAGAGTAAATGAGCGAGGATGCTCGGTTGTCATGATAATATGAAAATGATTCTTCCTTTGAGGGTCACATGAGAATGATTGTGAACAATCATGAGTTGACTGATTTTAAAACAGAGATGTAGGTGGGCTGTGAATTATATCTATGGAAACTACATACATGCTTATGATTATGCATATAGTTAAGCACATCTTGGATGTAAGTTAACAAAACCAGAATATGTGTGGATACATAATTTGGACGCATGACAAAGATGCATGTTTATATTCCTTATGAAATATTTGGTACCCAACTAAATCCAACTCAAGGTTGAGGCTATCACAGATAGTGAAGGATATGCAATAAGGAAGTTTCATGTTGAAGGAGTTCCCTGTGAAGGAACTATGTGAATAAATATGTCAGGAGAACATAGTCACAACCTTATTGACTGCTAAGAATAAAGCAGCGAGCTACAAGCTTGTGTGTATATATATATATAAGAATCTTGGATTACATTTTGAAAAAAATCGTGTAACGAATAAAAGACTAATAATGAATCTTGACCATTCTGAAAACCGAATGGTAACGTGCAGGATCCACAGGTTCATGATTAATTATGGACAAAAGGATTTGCTATTAAATAATGTTGATGTATCCTAAGAGTTAGGATTAGCCTAACCGAGGTTGCTCAATAAAAGAGGAGAAACATCACAATAAGAAGTAGATTGCATAAGTAAAGGGGAAGAAAAGGAGGAACACTTTTCTCACCCTAAGAACCCCGAATTGTGTAACAAAGCCGCAGGATTAAAAGAGCAGTTGTGGAAACCCGTATAGCTGGTAAAAGGCAAATAAACCCCCTGAGTATGATTAAATGAATAGGCTTGGTTGAATCCACATCAAGAAAGGGTAGTAAGGATTTAGAAATAACTCAGTTGGAATGAAGGTCCCAGGCCATGTAGAAGGAATTGGAAAAGGGAAGAGCCCTAACTCTTTTCTTGCTGTGCATTATGTTTTTCTCTGGGACGTAAAACTAGTGTGTTGATGGAAGTAAATGTTTTGAAACCATAATGAGATGGTTGCATGACTATAGAAGCAGTCAAGAATTGTTGGTGTTTCACTCATGAAAACATTTGAGGATAATGTGATGAAGTGCATAAAGATATGCTAGGACATTTTGAAGATGTTTTATGGATTTGAATATTATGATAAATGAATTTTATTTAATATTACAACTAATTAAATTGTGACTATGATGATGCATGCTATGTATAGAAAGGAATTGGAGATGTTGAGGAAGATGGTTGAAAATGATGGGCAACCTCAAGTAGAGGATGACCATGAGAAGGCTGCAGGTTAAATATTGTTGACAGGGCTGTAAAAGTCCCCATAAAACACTGCTGATGAGGTAAAAATCAGAAAGAGGGTGCTAGCAGCCAAGAACCGGTATAAAAATATTCATACCTATGTGGCACAAGGTATGAAGGGATTTGGTAAGAACCCCTTCTGAAATATTTTGTTTTCTTAATGTTATGCATGAACTTTTGAAAGGTAGTTGTATGCCTTGGATACCCAAGTAGGGTATGATTCAAGAAGGAGAACCTAAATGTTGGAGGTGTGAACCTCTAGTAGTAAGGAATGTTTGTAATCCTTGGAAGAATTCATGAACTGATATGTCATGAATGCATTGACCAATCAAGGAATTCTTAAAGGAATTTATGTGAAATATTGAGTCTCATGAGTGGTGATTTAAGGCTTTGATCGATTCATAGTAGAAAGTATGGTTCTGCTAAAATAATAAATATGGACAGAGAATCCAAGGGTGACGTGGACCCAAGTTTGATAGTGATGTCACCGAGGGTGACATGGACCCAATTTTGACGTGCCATGTGTCACTCGGATTCGTGCATATTACATACCCTATAAATTCATTGAAATGTGACACATGTCACCCCTGACCCTTACACTTGTCAATCCATGGTATGATCCCTCCTAGCCAAAGTGGTTGGTAAAGTGACTGGAACTCTGGGAGTCTAGGAATTTAGACTCCGAAGAATTTGGGGTGTAGTACAAAGAGATACCAAAAGGCCCAAAGTCCGGAACCATGTGAAAATCTCATGGGACTTTGGGAGATATCGTGTGTAGATGGTAAAGAGGAATTCAACGTCGAAGCGCTGAAGTGTCTAAGTGTCGAATTTCCTGCTATCTTGTGTATTAAATGAGGGTTAAGCTAGTCATTGGATTGGTTGATGGATGGAATTTCCTCGTGGGAGGTAGGAACCTAGAGATGATACGAATGAGATGAAGCAACGTGGGGATGCGTGTCAGAAGATCTGACACTCCGGAAGTATTTCACTCTGTATGTTTGCATGTGTGAAGACTTGGGAACTGCCGAAGCTCGGAGTCTCGAAGTGAATCAGAGCCATCAATTCTCTGAGTACACGTTGCGTCGGATTGTGAACTTCGAAGATTTGTCACTTCGGAGGTTTTGTGGAGAAGCGGTTCAGAACTCGCCGAAGAACATGGACCTGAATTTTTAGTGGGCTATTGATCTAGAAAGGGAGAAGGGGCCGTCGATCCCTCTCACATTATTTTGTAACTTCGCCAGTTCAGATTTCGAGAGAATTGGCGAGTGGTGAAGTGAAAACGCTTGAAGCCTGAAGTTCCGAAGCACCCTTTTAGTAGGCGTCGGGTCACATTTCGAGGTCATATGAATGAAGGGGCCTAGCATGGAAAGCTAGCACCTATTGTTCAAATTCTTCAAAGGGGGCCAGGAAAGAGCAAACGGGTTTGGAAGAACCTGCACTTTGGAGAAAGGGGGACTTGTGAAGATTGATTTGGGTTCCAGCAGGGGCCCAAATAGTCGATTCAACTCAAGTGATTAAACGATCCTAGACCAAGAGGTCGCGTAGTCCTAGGAGGAAGAGGAAATCCACATTTGGAGAGTTATCGACGAGAAGGATGTGATATAAATCCCAGAATTAGGATTTGAGAGAGTTAAGAAAAACGAAATTATGATGCCCCACCCCTTAAAAGAGCATTTAGGATTCGGGTGTGTTGCAGTTTCTTACCTATTCATGAATATAATAAACATTGAGTCTGATCTAATAACACTTCTTAATAATAATTATAATTTTATTATTTTGTCATGTTATACCATGGGGGGTCATAATTGTCGTTAGATAAAGTCGTCATGACTTAGGTAAAATAGTACTACTAGTGATCTAGTTGAGTTAGTGTATTTCATATCCCAACATACCTAAAAAATTCATATTTTCCCTTTCACTTCCATCGCATTCATAAAAAAATATTATCGCCTCTTGTTTGATTTATGGTATGTCATCCAACAAGGTCTAAATGAACAAATTGAAGATCAATGTAAAGCCTAAGTCAAATAAAGTAAAAAAAGGCAAGAGGTGAAGAGCACAAAAGTAAAAGAATAAAAAAAATAATGAAGTTGGAGCTATGCCACCTCATTAAAAAGGCCCAACCCCAAAGTCCTATGCTAAAAAATGAATATATAAAGAAAAGGACTAAGAAAAATCAAAGAAAAATACAAAAGGGGTAATAAATAAAGTGCCTAGGTGGTAACTCTAAGAAAAACTCCATCTTAATCGATTGCATGTGTAAATAATGAATATTCCTAGCTCTATAAATCTATTTGGACCAGTTAAAGGACCTATTACATCATCACATGTGACTTTTAGGGTCAAAACACGAAGTTTCCCTTCCCTTTCCATCAATAGTTCATCATTTTTACCTATCTCTAACCAAGTGATCTAGGAAATACTTTATGTCCTAGGAATGGACACATGTAATAAGGGTAAGGTTGTCCTATCAAGGTGAATTTAGGAAAATTTATAAAATTAACTTATGTTATGAAGTTGTTAGAAGGGATTATTTAATGTGCATCTATAACATCCCCACTATGTTCCCCATTTAATTAATTCTTAATGTAGATATAATGTGTGGCTATGGTCAAACAATGTATATGTGAAATGTATTTCTAAGTTTTAATAATAAAATGTGATGCTAGTTGCTAAGGGGACATGGACAGAGATGGGGGATAAATTAATCCACAAGAGAGGGGAGGGTCTAAGAGAATGCCTAAGAGAGGGGTCCAAGGGGGGAATTATCCATGTCTATTAATTCTACCAACATTCTTGAATTTTATTATCATTATATATTAAAATTCTATTTCTGATTGAGTGTCCCCAAAGCCAATCATTGAATGCATGTAAGAGGGTGGGTGTGAGAATTCACATCCCATAGTTATTGGGAGGATGGGGGTTGAGTACAAATATCTTGGGGAAGTGTGTGAGTCAAGAAATTAATCCAAAGAGAGGAAATTCATATGGGTGGTTACAATAGTGTTTTACAATTTGTTTTTGGCATGAACATAAAAAATAAAGAAGAAAAAAAGATCTTGGAGCTGGAGCATTCATGGAGGGAAAATTTTGGAGCATGTTGGAGCATTTCTAGAGAGTATTTGGAGTTGAAGATTGAATATCTAGGTTTTTAGGCCCGAAGAGTGAATTGCTGTGTGAGTTGCATTGTAACAACAAGTGTTTGTTGTTTTTTGTTGGTAGTTTCCTTAGCAGTGACTTCCCTTGAGTTCTTAGTAAAGAGATTCTTGGTTACCTGTGCTAAACAAAACCTTATAAATGAATGAGATGCATGAGGGACTAACATCAGTGAAGGAGTACATTCCTTGGGTTGGGCTGGTCGAGAGGAAGAGAGCTAGTGAAAGATCAAGATAGTTGTAGGATAATACTAGTGGGTTGTGGGATTTTAGAGTTGTGAGTGGACAATGAGAGACCACCCTCTTTTTTGACTAGCCTCAGTTTGGGGGTGACTTTCTATTGATATTAGGAAAAAAAATTATACGGTTAAGTGGAACATCCATCCCAAGCAGTTGATTGCACAACTGAATTGAAAGATAAGTACTTATCTTGTTGTCGTGTTATATTATGTGTTTAATTGTTGTGTTTTAATCTAAGTATCAGAACCGTTTTAGATGTTTCTATAATGTGTTATTTAGACTGCATTCAAGTCATTTTTAGCATGTTGTAGATGCATCTAAATAATGGTAACAAACAATGGTTAAATTTGGTTGTAATTCGTAGTTGATAAGCTACAAGAAATTAGTTAACAATTTTTTTTTAGTTTTTATGAGTTTCTACACGTAATGGACCTCAACTAGGTTGAGGAACATACACTATGGTATCAGAGTCTTTGTTTCAAATATCAGGCCTATACGAGCCAAGACGGGTGTGAACTGGGAAAATTCATCGTTGCATATTTTGGTGTGCGAATTTGGGGACAAACAGAGAAACGAGAGTGAAATCCCAAAATTTGTGGGAAAATTGTGGGTTTTAAATGCCTCAGAGCAGTCGAAGAGATGATCTAGGGTGTGAATATGCAGGTTTCAGAGTTAAATTTGACTTGGAAGGTTGAATTTCGCATTTTAATGGTCGTTGTAGCACTAGGCATAGCTTAGTGAATCGATCGTTGAGATTGTGTTTGATCTCGAGATCAATGGGCCGATTCATTTTAATAAATTTAAAAAATTCTAATGTTTTTGAAGTTTGGAAAGGTTATTGGATCGAGGGCCGAGATTCATTTTTTGTATTTGGGAGACTAAAAAATATTGGTTGTCTAGATTATTTTTGAGAGGTTTGGGAGCTAGATTAGTTTGAAGGTCAAAATCATATTGGCTTGGAGATTGATGGCCTAGATTCACCTAGGATTTAATCGAAATTTCTAAGTGTTGAAAATTCTCCAAGAGAAATTGCCGACATTCGATGGTCGGATCGATAATTTTGGCGAAGATATTCTTTCAACCAAAAGAAATGTATGATGGTCGATGGTCGATGATCGAGTGTTGGCAAAGTGGGGCGAAGTTTGATAGATCAACAACCGAGATCATTTTTGAATGAGAAATCAATGGTCCAAATTTGTTGGGAATTTGGTAGAAAATTATAAGTGTTGGAGTTGGCCAAGAGAATTCATCGATGATCGATGGTTGGGTGTTGGTCGATTTAGTGAAGGGTTTGATCAAGCAAGAGAGAGTTTTGATGGTCGATGGTCGATGGTTGGTTGTCGACCGATTCGGCAAGGTGTTCAAGTCATCCAAGAGAAAAGGTCGATCATTGATGAAGGAAATAGGGTGATGATGTGTCATGCCATGTCATCTAGATTGGTGTGTTATATTTTATGTCTCATGCCATGTCAACAGTTTCTACATTATCCAATAAAGGGTTGATGGTTGACGGTCGGGTCAGTGGAATTGGTAAGGAGTTTCATCCTCCAATAAAGATGGTTGATGGTCGATGGTCGATGGTCGGGTCAGTCGATTTAGCAATGTATTTCAAGTGGTTTCTATGATAATTCTTCGATGGTTGATGATCGAGCATCGGGGAGATTCACGAGCAAGTTTGGTTTTCCAAAGAGAATCGTCGATTGTCGATGGAGCTCGGATCAACGGTCCAGATTGTTTTAAGTTGTCGATCGATGGTGGAAATTGATCCATGGGGTTTGGAAAGGATTAACGGATCAACGACTTAGATTTCACCCGATTTGAGGTCAATAGATCAAATTAAAAGGGTTTTTATAAGAGTAAAACAAATATTTTTTCTATGATTTTTTCAGGATTTTGAAGGTCATGAACTTGTAGGGAAATTTTGAAGCCTTAAAAGACGTTTTTAGGCAATCAGAACCCACGAGAATAGTATACCTTAGTGTACCACGGTACACTTTGTCACTGCAACTTAAATAAAAGAACTTGGATAAATTTATCCAATGAGCTACTTTGAGCACAAAACAGATCTCATATAAGAAAGTTACAACTAAAACTGTTAAGGTAAAATTTCAACACCAATTTACTTCTATAGGGCATAACTCGCTCAAAAGTTTGTTTGGGTCTCATAAGCAGTCTATGGAAATATTATGATCCATATAAGACAACCATGGAGCAAGATTTGGAATTTGGGTATGTAAAAATGCGCAGGAAGAGAAAGAAGACACATGTAGCATACAAGGATAAATTGGGAAAAACAGTCTAAACTTCTCCATACCATAACTTTAAACTCGGATTTGAGAAAATGAATAGTTATTGGAAAGGTCTTGAGGAGGAGAATAGATATATCAACCCACAATTTTGAATTGGACACTAAAATTTCTCAAAAAGTAGTAAATATATTTATGTAACAATAAGTGAGTAGAAAATTACAACTTGTGAAAGTTGTAACTTTTCACTCAAAACTTAGAACGAGGCATGAGTACAACCATTAGAGAGCTATTTCAGAAAAAAATGCATCTAAGGAATCTGATTTTGAATTGGTGCATTGTGTTGTTTGTAAATTTATATGAAGAATAACCTGTATTCTAATTAATGAAATGTTTTATGTTATTCATGTTCTAAAAATAATTATTACATGCACATGTCTTGCATATTTAGATGTATAAGAAAACAACTATGGTTATTATATGAGGATTGGAGTTATGGAAGATGCCCGAGGATCTTACAACCATGAAGAAGATATTATATATATTCATGCCAACATGGGAAAAGTTGAGACAAAGTCTAACGGAAGAAGAAACAAACTCGAGCCTATAACTATGAAAAGCATGCATAGAGAAGCGTAGACCTATAGGGCCGATAATGAAATAATTATGAAGGCTTGAGAAGAAATAATTAAAATTTTGCATATGTTTCATAAACAAGTTAAAAAGGACTCTGACACCAAGCAAGAATCTAGTGTTAGGAAAGTGACAACATCCAAAACCCAAAGCAGAAGGGATGATCATAGGAATGATAGGCAGTCAAGAGGCATGAGTAGTTTTCATCATTATCCAAGGAAATACACCAGAATCACCACGGGGCTTCAACTTGTTGACCAATATCTTATCATGTTCATTCATAAAGGGAGTTTTTAAATTGTGAAAAATAAAGTCAATATATTGCAGGTATTTTTTTTTNTTTATAGGCATTGGGGGTTATAAAAAGGGGTATCTAGTAAAAATAGAGTTTTCTTATATTAGAAAAATGTATTGGGAGGGGGGTTCAACAAAAGGATATTGGGAGATATTTATCAATATCTAGTGAAATTATGGTTACTATTTAATATTCCATGAATGAAGACGCCATGTCATAGTTTCATAGAGTGAATACCCCGTGAGAAGTACTCATGCAAGTTCAGGGCCAGGGAGTATCCCAAGTGTGTCTCCTGTCAAGAGTTAGAGGAGGAGGCCCGAGGCAGACATCTTGCAAGGTGAATTGAGGAAAATTAAGAAACCAACTTTCAATGGTGAGCATAGGATAGGAGAAGAGGCCGAGGCCTCGTTGTTGGAGATGAAGAAATATTTCCAACTGCATGATTACCCCTCCTGGGTAGAAGCTAGAGTTTCAACCTACCACTTGCAAGGGAAGTCATCCATGTGGTGGGATCAACTTAAGAAAGTTAAGCACCTTGATGAAAAGAGGATCCCATGGAGGAAATTCGAAGGATATTTCCAAAAGAAATATGTGTTTGAGCATTATTACAAATCAAATATGAAAGAGTTATTTGAACTCAAGTTGGGAAGCATGACAATGGATGAATACGAGAAGAGGTTCTTTGAATTTTTGAAATATGTTGACTTAATAAAGGATGATAAGGTTAAAATCCAAAGGTTTCTGAGTGGGATACCCTCTTTCTGCAATGAAAAGATATAATATGATAACCCCAGAACTTTGGAGGAAGCCATAAGGAGAGAATATCGTCTTTATGAGCGGAGGAGAGGAAGGCTAGTTTTCCAACAATATTGGAATGAGAAGATGAATGGTAAAAATGATCGAAGGTAGAAAGGTTTTAAGCCACCCTTTTACAAGAACAATTTCCAAGCAAATAAACAAGGCCAGTTAGCCAAAAATGAGCATAAGACTGCAGATTCATTTGGGAAAAGGCCAAGGCAAAAACCTGTACAATGTTGGGGATGTGAGGGAAAACACTTATATAGGGACTTCCCTCACAAAGGAGAAAGGATGAGGATTGTACACAACATTCAAGAGGATGAAATAGTTGAATATATAGGATCAAACATGCCAAGTATTTATGTAGCCTTGGATAACAAGCAAACAAAATATCAATCGCCCATAATTGAAGTGGAAGGTAATATTGACAACCAACCCATAAATTTTTTAATTGATTCTGGAGCTAGCCATAGTTACATAAACTCTAAAATTGTTGAAATATTTCACTTGAAAAGGAGTAAGAATAGGAAATCTTGGTTAGTTCAATTATCCATAGGGGCTAAGAGGAAAATCAATGAGCTAGTTAAATATCATTTGATAGACATGAATGGACTCAACACAAAGGTAGATGTGAACATCACTCCATTGGGTTTGTATGATTGTCTAATTGGCATGGATTGGTTGGAAAAACACCACGTTGTCCTAAACTATTACAACAATTAAATCACATGCCTTGATGAAGAAGGGAATCAAAGTTGGATTCAAGGAATTCCAAGAGTTGTAGTTGTTAGAGAGATTTCAACTATTCAGTTGAAAAAGAGTTTCATGAAGGGATGTTAGATTTTTGCAACCCATATGGAATAGGTAGCCAGAGATAAATTGGAAAGCATTGAATACCATCCAGTCTTGAGGGATTTTGAATATGTTTTAAGAGAAATTATAGAATTTCCACCAAAGAGAGACATTGATTTCTCTATTGATTTTGTGCCAGGAGCTGCCCCAGTGTCCAAGATACCATACAGAATGGGCACACTAAAATTGAAAGAATTGCAGATACATCTTGGAGAGTTTTTAAGGAAGGAGTATATACGTCCAAGTGTGTCACCTTGGGGTGCCCCAATTATTTTTGTGAAGAAGAAATATGGAACATTAAGGTTGTGTATTGATTTCAGACAATTGAATAAGGTCACCATAAAGAACAAATATACTTTTCCAAGGATTGATGATTTGTTTGATCAGCTGAAAGGTGCAATAATAATTTCTAAGATTTATTTGAGATTAAGCTATCATTAAGTGAAGATAAAGGAAAAATACATTAGTAAGACAACATTCAGGACAAGATATATGCATTATGAATTCATGGTAATGCCATTTGGACTATCAAATAGACTAGTAGTATTTATGTGTATGATGAATGGAGTGTTCAGGGAATACCTAGACAAGTTTGTGATTGTGTTATAGATGATATAGTCATCTACTCTAATTAAGAAGAGGAATATGATAAACATTTAAGAATGGTGTTGTAAATTTTAAGAGAGCATAAATTGTATACTAAGATAAATAAGTGCATCTTTTATCAAAATAATATTCACTACTTGGGGCATATAATTTAAGTAGAAGGGATAACAGTGGATCTTCAGAAGATATAGGCCATTAGAGGATGTACATTACCAATAAATGTGACATAGGCCATATCATTTAGGGGTCCTGTTGGTTATTACCGAATATCCATAAAGGGATTCTCAAAGATTGCAAGCCCAATCACTTCTTTGCTAAAAAAGGAGTGAAATTTGAATGGACTTCCAAGTGTGAAGAGAGCTTTCAAAAACTAAAAGACATATTTACAAGTGCACCAATATTAAAGATTACATATCCATATGAAGACGTTGTTGTATGCATGGATGCATGCAAGGAAGGGGCTCGGTGGATTCCTCACTCAAAAAGATCATGTGGTAAGCTATGAGTCCATAAAACTAAAAGAGCATGAGAGGAATTATTCTACACATGACTTAAAATTCGTAGCAATTGTACATGCATTAAAAATGTGGAGACATTACCTTATGAGGAGGAAATTTGAGCTAAGGACATACCATTGTGGTTTGAAATATTTGTTTGGACAACCAACACTAAACACTATATAAACTCGATGGATTGAATTTCTTAGTGAGTATGAATTTGAAATTAAGCACATCAAAGGAAAAGAAAATCAAGTGGTTGATGCACCCAACAGAAGAGCACATGAGGAGCATATTGCAACAATCCACATGTATATGACTAATATGAAAGATACTATTATTGCAACAACAAATTCAGATCAACACTACTTGAGAATAAATGGAACATTAAAACAATGTAATTTTTAGCAGAAATTTAATTATTATGAGTTGCAAGAGGATGAAATTCTCATATACAAAGGAAAAGTGTATGTGTCAAATTCCAATGAGATGAAAAATGTAGTGTTGGGAGAAATTCCCAATGTGCCATATGATGGACACCCAAGATATCAGAAAACAATTTTCAACTGTAAGAAGCCAATATTTTTGGCTTGGAATAAAGAAAGAAGTCACTAATTACATAGCTAGATGTCAAGAGTGCAAGAAAGTGAATAGTGAACATAGACATCCAACTGGGTTGTTGTAACCATTACCCATTCTAGAATGGAAGTGGGAAGTTTCTATAATATATTTTATTACAAAGCTTCCGAGAAAAATGAAGCAACATGATTCCATTGCGGTGGTGGTGGATAAATCAACTAAAGAAACACATTTTATTCCAGTGAATAAAACACACAAACAAGTAAATATTGTAGAGGTATACATGAAAGAAGTTTCTAGGCTACATGGGGTGCCTAAGTAAATTGTTTCGGATAGAGATCCAAAGTTTACATCCAATTTATGGAAAGTTTTGTTCAAGGGAATTAAGACAAATATAAATATCAGCACAATTTATCACCCATATTTAGATGGGTAGACAGAGAGGACTAACAAAATAATTGAGGATATGCTCAGAATGTATGTGATAGATCAACCATCAGATAAGGAAGATTATAATCATCTAGTTTAATTTTCCTACAATAATGGGTACCATGCCTCATTCAAAATGAGTCCTTTCAATCATTGTATGGTAGGGAGTGTGAAACTCCAATGAGTTGGGATAATTCAACAGTTAGAACAATTATTGGGCTAGATTTTTTAAAGGAAATGGAAGAGAATATGGAAAAGATCAAGCATAATTTAAAGGTTTCCAAGGATAGGTAGAAACTTTATGCAAAAAAGAAAAAAGTTTTTAGAGAATTCAAAGTGGGTGAACACGTGTTTCTAAAAGTGAAGGTGAAAATAAGTTTTCTAAGATTATGAAGTTTCCCAAAGTTGGTAGTGTGGACCTTTTGAAGTCTTAGAAAAGATAGGGCCAACTGCATACATGCTAGCATTTCTTGCATCCATGAGAGTGCATAATGTATTTCATGTGTCATTATTAAAGAAATATGTACCTAACCCTAACCACATAATTGATTGGATTGTGATCGAGGTGGAACCCAAAGAGGATTTCTGGGTGGAACTAGTATGCATCCTAGACTAGAAATTCAGAGTGCTTAGGAACAAATCCATAGGTCTAGTAATGGTTCAATGGACCTACTACAATCCTAAATATGCTACGTGGGAAAATGAAGAAAATTGTTAGGGACCTAACCCCTCACGTGGGTAGAATAATATATTTCCATGTAATAAATGTCAATATTAATAAGGCCTAGCAATAAGGAAGAATAAGTCCAATGCAAGAAGACCTAATAGAAGCTTTCACTTCTAGAAGGATCTTCCTCCAGATGGTACTTTTGATAGGCATATTTAGTATAAATAGGAGTCGAGGGTATGAAAACTTTTTTTTTGGATATTATTGTAATAGAGCTTTGCTCTGCTAGAGGTTTCCCCCTCGAAGAGGCAAGTGAACATTTCTCTTAGTAATCAAAGTGTTTTTTTTGGTATTATTCTGGCATCATTTTTGTATTATTGTGGTGTTGTTCTAGTTATATTGTTGTTCATTTTCCATTTCTAGTTATTTATTTTTGTTCTGCATACTTTTAATATCTGGAATATTACAAGTGGTATCAGAGCACCTTCCTTCGCAAAAAAATGTTGGTTGATTTTTTTTTCAGGGTATAGATGTATTCCAATGTCTTTAAGCTACATAGATATGTCGTTACGCACATAAACCCGTGGTCAAGGATTCACACACGCAGGAAATACAAGTGGCACTTAATCACACATATGTTGGCCACCCTTGTAACCCCTATTGGTACCCCTTCGAGTGGTAGCGCATCAGACAACACATGTATACAGATCGACCTAGATCTCTTAAATACCTCCATAGATAAATCGATCAGTCGCATGACTACTATAGTTCCACCAAGAATAACACTTGAGAATATACTCTCTAGTACCTGGGTAGTCGGGTAGTATGGATAAGGGCATGGTCTAGCCTCCTTAGTTGGTTCCTTGAGATATTGGGCTGAGTACTACTGTTGGACCCCGTACGTATATCAGAGAGCTATAGCACAAGGAAAAACCTTATTTGTAGAACCCTTGAATACCTAACCCTTGGGACAGAAACAGAAACAGAACATACAAGACCTATTGTGGCGCAACTGTGTCTCCTACATTCGATTTGCGAAATTACTACACATTTCTTTATGTTAAGCATTTGGGCATTTCATAACTATTCCTGGATCCTATTGGCACCATTATTTGAGACCTATTCCGTTGGAGTTCTCTCTTCGCCCTTATCGCAGTTATACCTATCATTTTTCAGAAATTTGTTTTTTCTTGTGGATCTGACCCCTTTCCAACACCCTTATTTGGGCTTTACCCCATTGTATTCCACTCGTTTTCCTGACCGTTGTGATACACTTCACCCATAACTTATTTTCTGTGTAGTCCCACCCACCCCTTTTCCTGTTCCCTCATCATCATGGCCCATACCCATAGCCAAGACTTGGAAGCTTGCTTCACTACCTTGCACTCTAATTTCATAGAAACCAAACAAGAAGTGTGAAAACTCAGTGCCAATATTTCCACCATCAATCAAAATATGCATTCCTCCATCGCCGCCTCAATCACAGAACTCAAACAAGAGCTCAAACAAGACAATACTACCCAGCTTGAATCTATCACTACAATGATCTGTGCCAATCTGCATATCCCTGCATATCTTCCCTTATCTGACCCACCTTTGCATACCGAAGGTGAAACTTCCTCTCATTCCCAGAATTTTCAGCCCCATCACTTTCAGCGTGACCTACGCCTTCCGCATGTGGATGTGACCAAATTTGATGGATCGGATCCCACTGGATGGGTAACTAAAATGGAATTATTTCTCTTTGTATGGCATTACAGATGAGTTGGCCAAACTTTGTGTAATATACCAGATATAAAATGTATGCAGAACAGAAATAAAATGCTAGTAATGGCAGAATAACAACAATATAACTAGAAAATTCACCACAATAACACTGAAATGACATAAGAATAACAACAGAAATAACACTTTGAATATGAAAGCAATGTTCACGGGACTCTTGAAGGGGGCAACCTCTAGTTGAGAAGCACTCTATTACAATAATATCCACGCTAGGGTTCTCATACCCTCGACTCCTATTTATACTAAAAAGAAGCATCTAGAGGAAGATCCTTCTAGAAGTAGAAGCTTATATTAGGTCTTCTTACATCCGCCTTGTTCTATTTTATTGAAAGGCCATATCAATATTGACCTTTATTACATCCGAATATATTTTTCTACCTATGTGAGGGTTAGGACCCTAACATGTCTGCCCCCTTAAAAACAACCTTGTCCTCAAGGCTTGAGATGAGGAAATTGTTGCATAATGGTAGTTGGGTCCCAAGTGGTGTCTGCTGGAGTTGTATATTTCCACTGGACTAGCACTTCATTGATGGCTCTCTAACGTAGGCAAAGGTCACGCTAGTCCAAAACTTCTTCTGGTTGTAGCCAAATGGATCCTTCTTCAACTAACTCTGGAAGGTTGATTTGAATTTAGCACTTAGCTCCAATCACCTTATTTAAGCATGAAACATGAAAAACAAGATGTAGCTTCGAATGGCTGGGCAAAGATAATTGATAGGCGACTTGTCCCACATGCTTGAGAACGGTATAAGGACCATAAAATTTGGGTTCTAGCTTTTGAAAATGCTCGGCCTTGAGGGAAGTTTTCTTGTAAGGTTGTAGTCGAAGAAACACCTGATCTCCTTCTGCAAATTGACATTCAGAGTGACCTTGATCTGCTTGTTGCTTCATGCGATTTTGTGCCATGACCAAATTCTCTTTGAGGGTACGGAGAATATCCTCTTGAGCTGTAAGTGTTAGGTCAACCACCTGGACCTTCGAGGCACCTGGTAAGTATGAGAGAACTGAAGGTGGCTTCTGTCCATATACCGCTTGAAAAGGAGTCATGCGTGTAGTTGTATGGTATGAAGTGTTGTACCACCATTCAGCTAGGGGAAACCATTGAGCCCACTGATTTTTCTTTTCCGAGGCAAAACACCTCAAATATGTTTCCAAACACTTTTTGACAACTTCCATTTGGCCATCAGTCTGGGGATGATAAGTTGTGCTGAGATGCAATTCTGTGCCTTGTATCTTGAACATTTTTTGCCAAAAATTACTTGTGAAAGTTGGGTCACGATCAGAAACAATAGAGTGCAGCATGCCATGAAGCTTGAAGACCTAATCTATGAATATTTGAGCCACCATGGATGCTGTAAATGGGTGTTGAAGGGTGTAGAAATGAGCATACTTGGAAAGGCGATCAACAACCACCATGATGACGGATTTATTTCCCAATTTGGGTAAGCCAGTAATAAAATCCATAGAGATATCCTTCCAAATAGCAGGTGGAATTAGGAGCGGTTGTAGTGTGCCCAACGATTTGACTGTTTCTCCCTTGTTGCATTGACACACATCACATTCAACGACAAAATTAGGAATGTCTTGTTTCATGCCATCCCAGAAAAAGGGAACGTTTGACCCTGTCATAGGTTTTGGTGAACCTAGAGTGCCCTACTGTGGGTGTAGCATGAAGCTCATAAAGTACCGTAGATTTAATCTTTGATTGTTTACTTAAATACAATCGGTCTTTGTATCGAAGTTCCTCATGGAGCCAAGAGTACCCTAGGGAAGTTGGAGCATTGGAATGCAATTGTTGGATCAATTGCGAACTTTTGGGATCTTGTAGCCATTCCTGGCGAACGGCTTGGAGCCAATCTAGTATAATGAATGAAAGAGAAAAAAGGGATCCTTCATCTTCATATTTTTGGGAAAGTGCATCCGCAACCACATTGTCTTTGGCTTTCTTATAAATGATCTCATAATCATATCCAAAGAGTTTAGTCACCCATTTTTGTTGTTCCGATGCGTTGTTCCAGAAAATACTTGAGGCTTTGATGGTCTGTCTTAATTTGGAACGTTGCCCCAATAGATAAGGACGCCACAGATCCACGGCATGTAAAATAGCCAACATTTCCTTTTCATAGATGGATTTTCCTAGATTTCTTTTAGATAGTTGCTTGCTGGTAAAGGCCAAAGGTCGACCCTCTTGCATAAGGACAACACCAATTCCTTTCCCCGAGGCATCGCATTTCAACACAAAGGTCTTTGTGAAATCGGGAAGGGCGAGGATTGGAGTGGTGCACATGGCCATCTTCAAGGTTTGAAAATCTTGAGCAGTGGCTAGAGTCCAAGTGAAAGAGTTCTTTTTTAGGAGAGCAGTGAGAGGTGTTGCAATCTTCTCATAATTCTTAAAAAACCTGTGATAATACCCTGTTAAGCCTATAAATCCACGCAAGCTCTTAAGATTCTTTGGGTGAGGCCAGTCTTGCATATCTTCACTCTTTTTAGAATCCACCCTGACGCCATCTTTGCCAACCAGATGACCCAACTATTCTACTTCTGAGGTGCCAAAAGCACATTTAGACTATTTCAGGAAAAGTTGGTGCTGAGAGAGTAGATGGAGAACTCGATCCACATGAGCAAGATGGTCTGTCCAGGTTTTTCTATAGATGAGGATATCATCAAAGAAAACTAAGACAAAATGGTGGAGAAAAGGACGGAATACATGATTCATGAGGCTTTGGAATGTGGAGGGGGCATTACACAAGCCAAAGGGCATGACCAAAAACTCATAGTGGCTCTCATGAGTTCTAAAGGCAGTCTTGAGGATATCTACCTCTTTCATATGTATCTGGTGGTAGCCTGAACGAAGATCCAGTTTAGTGAAGAATTGGGCACCACTCAATTCATCCAGGAGGTCATCAATGACATGAATGGGGAATTTGTCTTTGATGGTAAGTTTGTTGAGGGCACGAAATTCATGACACATTCGCCAAGAACCTTCTTTCTTCAGGACCATGACCATAGGAGACGAATAGGGGCTCATACTAGGGCGGATAATGCATGCATTAAGGAGTTCCTGGACCATTTTCTCAATTTCATTTTTTGGGGAAAAGGGGTGACGATACAGACGGATATTGGGAGGAAGGCTTCCTAGTACAAGGGGAATGGAATGATCATGAACACCACGGGAAGGAGGGAGGCCTTGGGAGTGGAAAAGACCAATTGATGTTTAGAAAGGATGTCTTGGAGGTATTGTGGTACCGAGGGTGTCTTTGTTGCTTGTATGGCATGGAGTTGGGCGATAACACCAGAATGACCCTTTTTGAGCAGCGTTTCCATGCGATGGGAACTAATGATCTCAGGTGAACCGACGGTGATGCCTTGGAACTTATATTTGTGGCCCTCTTGGTTGAATTGCATGTTTAATTCTTTAAAATCCATGAGAATGGGACCCAAAGTCCTTAGCCAGTCTGCACCCAGCACAATGTCACAACCTCCCATGTTTATAGCAAACATATGGGATTTCAAGTGATAGTCACCAATTTAGAGGCGCACATTTTCACAACACCCTCCACATTTCATGGAACCACCATTGACAATCATGATTTGGAAATTATTGACAGCATGGATGTAGCAATTAGTTTCTTGGGCAATGCATCGATGAATAAAATTATGGGTGATGCCACTATCAACCAGAATGATGACCTTCCGATGCTTGATGTAACTGATTAGCTTGAGGTTTTGGGGAGCGGAGAAGCCAGTGAGAGCATTGAGGGAAATGATTGGTTCTACTTCGGGAGGGTCTGAGGGAGGGGTTATGTTAGTGGATTTAGGTGATTTAGACATAGAGGGATTTTCTTCATATTCTTCCGAAATCTCCTCGGAGATGGCCATAAAAATATTTTATTCTTTACACTTGTGGCCTGGGAAATATTTGTCATCAAAGTTATAACAAAGGACTTTGAGTTGGCGTTCATCCATTTCAACCTGGGTCAATTTTTGGATCTTTAGTGGAGTAGAGGGGGCAGTGGGATTTACTAGTTTAGGGCGAGGGATGAAGGAGGGTTTGCGGTTTTGAGAAGATACAACTTGTTTTGCTTCTTTAGATCTTGTGGTAGCCTCCACCCAACTCTCAGGCCGAGCCATGAGGACATGGGCCCAAATTTCATCCTTGAGGCCGCGATAAAACACTCTCGGAAAAAGGCATCAGACATGCCCTCTGTTCTAAAAGCCAGGCGCTCAAAGGAATATATAAAGTCATCCATTGTTCCTAATTGTTTCAGATTTGTCAAACGGCCCAAATGGTTGGTGTCAGTGTCAAAGCGTTCATAAAGCTCTACCACAAATTGTGTCCAAGCAATATACCCTTGATGCGAATTTTTTCTCCATTGCCACCATTGCCAACGTTCTTGATCTAGATGGAGAACACAATACCAGAGTTTGGCCAAGTCATTTGTAATGATGTATAAAGAGAAGTAATGTTCCATTTGGGTTACCCAACTAGTGGGGTCTGAGCCATCAAATTTGGTCACATCCACCCGTGGAAGGCATAGGTCACGTTGAAAGCGATGGTTATGCAAGGTACGGGAATGAGAGGAATGGTCACCTTCAGTATGTGGGGGTGAGGAAGATGAAGGGTTATCTGTAGGGATATGCAGTTTGGTGCAGAGTGTTGAAAAGACCGATTCAAGCTAGGTGGTGAGGTCTTGTTTGATTTCACCCATTGAGGACTGCATGGTTGTATTGATGGCGGAAACATTGGCACTAAGTTGTTTTACTTCTTGTTGGGTCTCAATGAGACCATATTGCAAGGTGTTGAAGTGATCTTCCAAGTCTTGGCTACGATTATGGGCCATGAGGATGGGGGAACTGAAAAGGGGCGGGTGGGGTAAAAACGTTT
>ML782399.1:347085-372091 GCA_009831015.1 Picea engelmannii
CCAAATGCTTAACCAGAAAGAAATGTGTATTTACTTGGCAACCTGAACACATTTGCGTGACAATAGATCTTGTCTGTTTTAATTTGTTTATGTTTCTATCCCCAAGGGTTAGGTATTCAAGGGTTCTACAGACAAGGGTTTGCCCTGTGTTATAGCTCTCTGATATACATGCAAGGTCCAACAGTATTACTCGGCCCAATATCTCAGGGCACTAACTAAGGAGGATAGACCGTACCCTTATCCGTACTACCCAAATACCCAGGTACTAAAGAGTATCTTCCCGATTGTTGTTCTCGGTGACACTATAGCATTCAGGTGGTCGATCAATTTATCTAAAGAGGGCTTCAGGTAATTTAGGTCGATCCGTACACAGGTGTTGTCTGATGCGCTACCACTCGAAGGGGTACCAACAGGGGTTACAAGGGTGACCAACAGATGTGCGCTTAAGTACCACTTGTATTTCCTGCGTATATGAATCCCTCAATCGCAAGTTTATGCACGTAATGATAGATCTCCATGGCTTAAAGATGTCGGAATACGTCTCTACATTGAAAAAAAAATTAACCCACACTTTCTGCCGAGGAAAGTGCTCTGATACCACTTGTAATATACTAGATATAAAATGTATGCAGAACAGAAATAAAATGCTAGTAATGGCAGAATAACAACAATATAACCAGAACATTCACCATAATAACACTGAAATGATATAATAATATTAACAGAAATAACACTTTGAATCTGAAAGCAATGTTCACGGGCCTCTTCAAGGGGGCAAATTCGAGTTGAGCAGAGCTCTATTACAATAATATCGAAGCTAGGGTTCTCATACCCTCGACTCCTATTTATACTAAAAAGAAGCATCTAGAGGAAGATCCTTCTAGAAGTGGAAGCTTCTATTAGGTATTCTTACATCCGCCTTATTTTATTTTATTGAAAGGCCTTATTAATATTGACCTTTATTACATCTGAATATGTTTTTCTACCTATGTGGGGGTTAGGACCCTAACACTCTGGTATGGTGTTCTCCTTCTAGATCAAGAATGTTGTCAATGGTGGCAATGGAGAATTTTTTTTGCCAAGGGTATGTGACTTGGACACACTTTGTGGCAGAGCTTTATGAACTCTTTGACACTGACACCAACTATTTAGGTCATTTGACAAAGTTGAAACAATCTGGCATGATGGAAGACTTTATAACTTCTTTTTAGAGACTGACTTTACGTACAGAGGGAATGTATGATTCTTTTTTCCGAGAATGTTTTATTAGTGGCCTTAAGGATGAGATTCGTGCTCATGTCCTCATTGCTCAGCCTCGTAGTTGGGTGGATGCTATTAAAAGAGCTAAGGAAGCACAACAAGTTTTCTCTTCTCAAAACATAAAACCCTCCTGCATTCCTCACACTAAACTAGTAACTCCCACTCCTCCTTCTACTCCACTAAAGATCCAAAAATTGACTAGGTCCGAAATGGATGAACACCAACTCAAAGGATTTTGTTATAATTGTGATGACAAATATTTTTTGGGACACAAGTGTAAGGAACAAAATCTTTTTGTGGCCATCTCGGAGGATGTTTCGAAAGAGGATGTTGAGGCTCCCCTTGTGTCTGTGTCACCTATACCCACTAACATAACCCCTCCCTCAGACCCTCCCGAAGTAGAACCGATCATTTCCCTAAATGCTCTCATTGGATTCTCTACTCCCCAAACCCTCAAGCTAATTGGTTACATAAAGCATAAGAAGGTCATCATTCTTGTTGATAGTGGAATCACCCATAATTTTATTCATCGTCACATTTCCCAAGAAACTAATTGCTATATTCGTGCAGTCAATAATTTCCAAATCATGACTGTCAATGGCGGGTCCATGAAATGTGGAGGGCATTGTGAAAATGTGTGTCTCCAAATTGGTGAATACCACCTGAAATATCATATGTTTTCTATCGACATGGTCGGTTGTGACATTGTGTTGGGTGAAAAATGGCTAAGGATTGTGGGTCCCATTCTCATGGATAAGGAATTAACCATTCAATTCAAATAGGAGGGCCAAAAATATAAGTTCCAAGGAAACACCTTCGATTCCCTGGATATTAGTAGTTCCCATCGCATGGGAAAGCTGCTAAAAAAAGGTCATTCTGGCATTATTTGCCAACTCCATGCCATCCAAGCAACTGAGACACCCACTGTGCTGTAGGACCTCCAATCCATCCTCTCTAAACATCAAGTGGTTTTTTCCAGTCCCCAGGGACTGCCTCCTTCCCGTGGTGTTAATGATCATTCCATTCCCCTTGTCCCAGGAAGCCTTTCTCCCAATATCCTTCGCTATCGTCACCCCTTTTCCTAAAAAATGAAATTGAGAAAATGGTTCAAGAACCGATCAACGTAGGTGTTATCCTCCCTAGTACGAGTCCCTACTCTTCTCTAGTGGTCATGTTCCTTAAGAAATAAGGTTATTGGCACATGTGTCCTGACTTCCACGCCCTCAACAAACTCACCATTAAAGACAAATTTACCATTACTGTCATTGATGACCTCTTGGATGAATTAAGTGGTGCCCATTTCTTTACTAAACTTGATCTTTGTTCTGGCTACCACCAGATCCGTATGAAATAGGTAGACATTCCTAAGATTTCCTTTAGGAATCATGAGGGACACTATGAGTTTTTGGTCATTCCCTTTGGCTTGTTTAATGCTCCCTTAACTTTCCAGAGCCTGAGCATGAATCATATCTTCCATCCTTTTCTCCGTCATTTTGTATTAGTTTTCTTTGATGATATCCTCATCTACAAAAAACCTAGACAACCCATCTTGCTCATGTGGATCGAGTTCTCTATCTACTCTCTCAACACCAACTTTTCCTCAAACAATCTAAATGTTCTTTTGGCGCCTCAGAAGTCGAGTACTTGGGTCATCTTGTTGGCAAGGCCGACGTCAGGGTGGAACCTAAAAATATTGAAGCTATGAAAGATTCGCCTCACCCAAAGACTCTCAAGAGATTGTGGGGATTTTCGGGTTTAACAGGTTATTATCGTAAGTTTGTTAAGGATTATGGAAATATTGCGACACCTCTCACTGCACTCCTTAAAAATAATTCTTTCACTTTGACTCCAATAGCTTATCAGGATTGTTCAAACCTTGAAGATGGCCATGTGAACCACTCTAGTCCTAGCCCTTCTCGATTTCACAAATACCTTTGTCCTGGAATGTGATGCTTCCAGAAAAGATATTGGCACTGTCCTTATGCAAGAGGGTCGTCCTTTGGCCTTTACCAATAAACAATTGTCTGAGAGAAATTTGGGAAAATCAATCTATGAAAAGTAAATGTTGGCTATTATGCATGTCATGGATCTTTGGCTCCTTATCTATTGGGGAAACTCTTCCAAATTAAGATAGATCATCAAAGCCTCAAGTATTTAATTCTGGAACAATGCCTTTCCTCCCCCGAAAAACAAAAATGGGTGACTAATCTCTTTGGATATGATTATGAGATCATTTACAAGAAAGGCAAAGACAATGTGGTTGCTGATGCACTTTCCAGAAAATATGAAGATGAAGAGTCCCTTTTTCTCTAACTTTCATTGTACTAGATTGGCTCCAAATTGTTCACCGGGAATGGCTACACGATCCCAAAAATTTTCATCTGATACAACAATTGTAGTCCAATTCTCTAGTTTCCCCAGGGTACTCTTGGCTCAATGATGAGCTTCGATACAAAGGTTGTTTCTATTTAAGTAAACAATCAAAACTTAAATCCACAGTACTTTATGATCTTCATGCTACACCCACAACTGGGCACTCCGGTTTTACCAAAACCTATGATCGGGTCAAACGTTATTTTTTTGGGGAGGGTATGAAACATTACGTTCATAATGTTTTGGCTGAATATGATGTGTGTCAACGCAAAAAGGGAGAAACAATCAAATCTCATGGCACACTGCAACCGCTTTTGATTCCACCTGCTATTTGGCGGGATACCTCTATGGATTTTATTGTAAGATTACCTAAATCGGGCAATAAATCAATCATCATGGTGGTAGTTGATCGTATTTCCAATTATTCTCATTTATTTTCTCTTCAACACCCATTTGCAGCATCCACTATGGGTCAACTTTTCATGTATCATGTCTTCAAGCTTAATGGAATGCCACATTTTATTGTTTTTTATTGCGACCCAAATTTCACCAGCAATTTTTGGGAAGAACTGTTCAAGATACAAGGCACCCAATTTCATCTCAACACAACTTATCATCCCAAGACTGATGGTCAAACTGAAGTTTTCAACAAATTTTTGGAAACATATTTGAGGTGTTTTGCATTGGAAAGGCAGAATCAGTGGGCTCAGTAGCAACTAATATCTGAGAAGATATGTGCTGACTACGTGCATTCTCTTGAGCACATTACAATGAGGCATACATTCCTTTTTAGCATCAATAATTAATAATAAAACCCTAGACATCCAAAAAACTAACCCTAGGAGATGAAGCGTCAAAAGTCGTGTGGGCCTTGATGGGGTAAGTTGGTAGAACAACTTCTTGGGGTCGTAATATTTGCACACAATCTATGTTTTAAGTGTAATATAGACCATTGGAAAGGTCTATCCAAGGAATACACATGTTTCCATCACACTCTAACTCCTTATACATTGTGACTGTGGCGAGCCCAAAAAAATTTACTTAGGGCCTTGAAACGACCTTGAAAGTTTAAGACTTGAAAATCTAGAAACAAACTGCTAAGATGAAAACTGTATATGAGATAGTTGGAAGAGGTGGGTGGCCCCTGATATCTACATGGATCAATCCTCCCCCCTTAGGAAGAAATGGTATCCATTGCATTGAGTTCCCCCTTCATATGAGGAAATTTTTGTTGAATTTGGCCCTAGGTGAGCCACTTTCCTTGGTGCAGGAGTTGCCCCGCTTTGACAACATGATAAAGCTAGAAACAAATTTGGAAAGTTCCCTTGACTCGTGTGTCCATGATATGATCATTGGATGCATGTGCCATGAAGTCAGGGTTGATTTGTGTCGGTGTCAACTGTTTTTCTATCTTTGAGGTGTCCAATAATGGTGGAAAGTATGGCCGAAGAAGGTCCACATTAAACACTAGGTGCAAGTCAATGAAGGGGGGAATGTTGAGCTCAAAAGCATTGTCACCCACACCCTTGGTGATGGTGTAAGTTCCATAGAGGAGTGGATGAAGCTTTCGATGGGGTCCTATAAGATGTTATTTCTTCAAATGCAGCCAAACTTTATCTCCCACCTGAAACTTATGTGGCACCCAGTGTTGATCATGGAACTAATTGTACTTGGCATTGGACTTCTACAAAATATCGTGTGGCAGATGTGCTGGATTCATTTAATGAACCATGTGGCTTTGTTGGCTTCAGTTTGAGCATGGGATGATTCTTCCTGTGTGGAAAAAAGGGGTAGTGCAACATCCATGGGACTCAATAGTTGAAATCCCAACCCCACTTGAAAGGGGCTATGTCCAATTGAGCTATGTATGACTCTGTTGTAACTATGATGAACATAAGGAAGACTCTCATCCCATGTGTGTGGATGCTTGGAATTGTACATGTGCAAGATATGTATGATCATCCTGTTGATGAATGCAGTTTGGTCATCTGTTTTTGGGTGGAAGGAAGTGGATTTGGTGAGCTTGGTGTCCAACCTTGACCAGAGGCTCGACTAGAATATGCTAAGGAATTGGTTGTCCCAATATGAGACGATGGTTTGTGGTATCCCAAAATGTACCCAAACTCGTTCGAAGAAGAGATCAGCAGTGTCATCCACTGTGATACTCTTATTGTAGGCGAACAAAATCACCATCTTGGATAAATGATCAACAACCACAAAAACACAATCATTTCCCTGCTTGGTTGAAGGAAGGCCTGACATGTAGTCCATTGAGATGGATTCTCAGGGCCTGTCAGGAGTAGGCAGAGGGGTGCACATGCATTGTTTCTTAATGGCCAGTTTGGAAATGGCATAGGACGTGCAAGAATTGATATACTTGCTAAAATCCTATCGAAGTTTCGACCAACATAAATTTTGTTGTAGCACTGCCAATGTCTTTTCTACGTCGAAGTGTCTTACCACTCGACTGTAGTGATATTCCTAAATCATATTTTCTTGCTCACTTGATGGGATGTAGAGATGGCCTAGATGGAACAACAACTCATCCTGAAGATGGAAATCAGTGACAACTATGTTTATTCCCAACATATGGTAGTTAGTTGCGAAGTCGGGATCTCTCTTGTAGAGTTGGGGCCATCTGGAGGTCTCATGTCTACATGAGTGTAGCACTGTGGTTAGTACTACAACTGGAGTTCGACTGAGGAAGTCAGTGACATGGTTGGTACTCTGTGTATTATACTTTATGTTGAGATGGAACTGATGGTGGTCATTCTATAATTTACCTTGTGTCTGCATGAACTGTAGAGGCTTATGATCAGTGTGGATGATTGTCTCCTTCCCAAGAATGTAATTCCTCCACTGGCAATAGGATTGTATGATGGAGTACATTTCTTTTTCGTAATTTGGGTACTTACAGATGATATATGATAGTGTCTCACTATGATAGGCCACAAGATGTCGGTGTTGAATGATAATTATGCCCACAACATAGTCTGAAGCACCTGTCTCAATCTCAAAAGGTTGTTGCAGGTCAGGTAATGAGAGAATCAGGGTTGAGGACAAGCACTCCTTCAAATCATAGAACACTTTCTGTTGTGACTGGACCCACATGAAATTTTCCTTTCCACCACCCCTAGTCACTTGGATAAGGGCCCATGCAATGTGGGAGAATTCTAACATGAACTTGTGATAGAAATTGGCAAGGCCTAAGAAGCTATGAAGCTCAATGAGTGTGGTCAGGGCTAGCCAGTCACAAATGACCTAGATCTTGGTTGGATCGACATGCACACATGCTCATAAAAAATGTATCCTAGGTACTGGACCTTGTTCATGCCAAAGGATCATTTTTCCAAATTTTCATATATCTTGTGTTGTTGTAGAGTGTGCAGAACTTGTTGAATATGATGCAAGTTTTCCTCCTAACTCTTGTTGAAGATGATTATGTCATCCAAATACACCACCAAAAAAGAATTGGTGAAAGGCCACAAGATATCATCCATCATCCTCATGAAAATTATTGGGACTTGGTGGTAGCCGGACTCCAGATCAATCTTATTGAAGTATTTGTCCCCCTTGATCTTGTCAAGGATATCATTAATTCAGGGAATTGGGTGTCGGTTCCTGACTGTGATTTTATTTAGGGCCCAATAATCAATCCAGAGTCGCTAGGTCCCTTATTTCTTCTGCACAAGCATGATTGTGCTTCCACAAGGTGATGAGATTGGTCGTATCTGCCCCTTTTTGAGAAACTCTTAGATCTTGTGCTTGATTTACTCATTTTCTGATAGAGAGCAATGATAGACTGGCCCATTGGGTAGCAGTGCGCTAGGGGTTAGAACAATTGAATGCTTGACATGATAGTGCATAGGTACCCCAGTGGGTTATGAGAAAATGTCTTTGTATTCTTCCACGACCTTATCCACTTTCTTTTGTTGTGAGGAGAGACCTTCCGCGGAGGCCATGGATGTCACTGCAACCTTCCACTCACTTTGAGGACAAATCAAGAAGAAGACAAAATTCTCGGTATGAGAGATGACCTTCCTACATTGCTTGGAAGAGATCAAGGAAATAGCAGTAGGTGGGACTACCTCAGGTATCCTGTACAATTTCATGTCCAAAGTAATAATAAAAATATGAGGCATAGGCTCATATACAACATGACGTTTCCATAAATAAGGTTGTCCCAAAAGAACATCACAAAATTCAAGGGGGGCGACATCATACAATACCTCATCTTTGAAGGTCTTGATACCGTAGCGTAGGCGACATTGTTGGATGACAGGGTGATCACTCCCTTGGCAGAGCCATCCGATGGTGTATGAACATGGGTGCGGTGTTTTCGGTAGAGCCAACTGCTTGAAGACCTCTGCTGAGATGAGGTTATTCTGGCTACCGATATCAATAATGAAGGGTAACATAGTACCCTTCACCCACATCTATGAATGAAAGAGGCGCTCACCTTCGTCTAGTTCATCAGATTCACCGGGCTAGATCTTGGTGGTAGAAATGGTGGCACTGGGTTCTGTGTCATTGATCCATCTCCCTTTTTCTAGTTCTAACTTAGATTTGGAACCCACATCTGATTAAGAGGATTTCACCTCGGCCACCAATGATTTCTTTGAGAGACATTTATCGGTGTTATGCCAGGGGCTCTTATGGAACTCGCACCACTTCCTAGTGTCTTTATTTTTCTTCCCATTGTCCTTCTTTGTTTGCGGTTTAGACTAGTTTTCCTGAGGCTATCCATCCTTACTCTGTCCTTTGTTCTGCGGTTTGGGGATGCCTTTTCCCTTCTTCTACTGTGAGAGGTTCACAGACCCAAACTTCTACGTCTTTTGTTTAATCTTCTGCTCGATTTTGACAACATATCGATAGGTCGTGCCCAAGGAAAAGATGTCCAAAAACTCCATTTATGTCTGGATGTATCTATGTAGATTGTCGTGGTACTTAAGCACCATATGTTGCTTAGAGTATTTGATACCCATCTTAGTGCGCAAGGTATGGAAGACATTGGTGAACTCTGGAACTGTTTGGTCCCTTTCCTGTCGTAGTGTGGTTCATCTTGTATATAAGTCGTCATAAATTCCAACAAGGTAGTATTTTTCCTTAATAACATCCTTGAAAGAACCCCAAGTGGGTGCGACTAAAAATAATGTAGATTCCTTTGTTTCCTTTTGCTCACAGAAAGTATCTCACTAATCTTTGACATGGGGGACAACCTTAAGGATTGCAAATGTAATTTTTTCTCTATCTAAAAAGTTAAGGACATAAAAATACTCTTCTAGAAGTTTTAACCATTTGTCTACAACATCCGCATCTACTTGACCTTTAAATATAGGAATATCAAAATTGATCTGTACCTTGAAGGGGGTGACGCCTCCGCTCAAGGAAGATGCGTCGTTGGTTGGCAGTCGTCGAAGGATTTGTGCAAAATTATCTATCATCTCGTTCCTATGTCGCATGAAGGATTCCCTGAGCAACAATTTAAAGGGATCTCTTATCCCATCATCTCTCTTTTCTTCCCCCATGGGTGGTTTTCGGGTTTGGCAAGGGTGATCTTGCAAAGGCTCAACAGGTTCAAGTCCCAACTACTTATACCCTGACCTCGCTGGGGATATGCATAGAGAAACAAATGAAGAGTAGACTGCTCTAATACCATTGATCCAGATTTATGAGCACAAAATGAAAAATAGATCTATAACATTAACAGAGAGATACAGTGAACAATAACAAAGATATAGTGAAACTCAACTTCTATTCAATAAACAAATCTGTTGAAACTGTAATTTGCAGAATGAAACAATCTTGTTCGAATGGTGGTAGCTAATCTCTGAGATGAGATGTGGCGACTATGCGCATTTTCCTGAGCACATTGCAATGAGGCATCCATGCCTTTTTAGCATCAAGAAGTAATAAGAAAACCCTAGACATCCAAAAACCTAACCCTAGGAGATGAAGCGCCAAAAATCATGTGGGCTCCGATGGGGTAAGTTGGTACATCAACTTCCCAGGGTCGTAACTTTTGCATACGATCTCCGTTTTAGGAACACGATAGCCCGTTGGAAAGGTCTATTTGAGGAATAGACATGTTTCCATCACACTCTGAGTTTGTTATAAGTGTGACTATGGTGATCCCAAAAAGCATTGTTTAAGGCTTCAAAATGCCCCCAGAAGTCTAGGACCTGAAAAACTAGAAAAAAATTGCCAAGATGAAAATTGTATGTGAGCTAGTTGGAAGAGGTGGGTGGCCACCGATATCCACCTGGATCAGGCCCTGTGCTTCTGACTCCTTAATAGTCCAACTTTTGGGGAAGAAAATCCTTCAAATGTGGTGGTGTGATTCGAATTGGATATTTGACAAACCTTCCTGTAAATTCTGTCATAAACACATCCTTCTTATTTTATTTTATTTTTTTTCTTTTGGAAAATTGGAAGTGGAAATGAATAACTATGATGGTTGTCCTTCGAAAGGAATCCCATTAAAACAATGAAGGTTGTAGAAAAGAGGAAAACTAAGGAGAGACAAGAATAATTGGGGGAAGAACAACGGGAAAATGAAATCTTGAAGAAGACAACTTGCTCGAAGTTTGATGGAAAAAAGAGTCAAGGAGCCTGCCCATGTCCAGTGAATGTATCTCCAATCCATAGTGATCTATAGTTTTGGTGTTGGTAGTGAGTTTACACAATATTTGTATAGCTCACTACTCTATAATATTTTCTTGAGCTTAATAAAATATCCAGTAAATGTTGGGTTTCTAGGGTAAAATCTTGTCTCGAATGTGTGTTTTTCCTTTGCAATATGTTGGGTATGTTGTTGTGATTAGTTATCGGGCTATTCATTGAGTTATGATTCTATTTTAATGTTGCTCACTAATTAACCTACCTCTACTAAGAATTTAAGCTAAGAATTTATTGATTTACTAAGTGGGAGGTTAGTCTACACCCTATAATGGTTAATGGAGAAAATACAATTCTAACAACTCTTTGTTTGTCACCGTCGAAGTGATTCTATATCTTGGAATCAGATGGTTCTCCTTTCAGAGTTGTTGCTACTTGATAGGTAGTTCTCCTTTCTCTTTTTGCCGGATTCTATCTAGTTGTTGGTTGAAGTCTTCTCACCACATGGATCATCCTCTTGTTGTTCACATTGCCAGCACCCCAAAACACCTTCTCTGGGTGTCTCACAACCCATCTTCTTGTTGTTTACTTTTCTAGTACCCTAACCCTCGTTTTTGGAAATCCCATGCATAATTTTCTTTTTGTCTAACATGCCCACGACCTAAAACTATCTCCTAGACATAACAAAATTCGTTTTCTCGATGTCTACGATGCCCACGACCTAAACCTTACACTTGGGTATCCACACACTCACTGGTAACCATTCTCTAGTGCCCACTCACCTACTAATCAACTTGGGCATTAAAATCCAATGTGGACAAGTGTAGTAATGCAAGTATGTGCATGAGATTCAATTTTGACTAAGCAACACTGCTATGGTTTGTATGGTACAACAATTAAGTGGCATCCTCCCTCATGTTTGCATGGGGCATTTTTTCCCACATCAACAAGCTAGTAGAAACTGAAAAACTAACATGAAGCTCTAGGAAAAAAAAATAGTTGTGGAAAGCAATGATTAATGATGTGAAACGTAGGAAGCTTTGTTGATGCATGCAAATGATGAAGTGTGGTTATGTAAGTGTGGATACCCATCAAGAATGAATGTTTAAGCATATAGGGGCTTCCGTAGTGCAAGATATTAGAGATATTTTCGGGATTAATTGTGTAGTGTAAGTCATTAATCTATGACCCATATCCATGAGTATTAGTCGCAACTGGCCAATAATTCTCATGATTTGAATAGCCCACTTAGCACTCATTGCATCGGGTGATGCTCACAGGGGTGAAGAAGTGGGATTGAAATCAACGAAATGAACCCCACTTCTTCACCCCTGTGAGCATCCCCTGATGCAATGAGTGCTAAGTGGACTATTCAAATCATGAGAATTATTGGTCAGTTGCAACTAATACTCATGGATATGGGTCATAGATTAATGACTTACACTACACAGTTAATCCCGAAAATATCTCTAAGAATGAATGTTGTTGTTTGAGTCTCAGATTGGTAAGAGACGTGCTTGGATTTGTGTCTATGTGTCTACTCAAGTTGTTTAAAGTGAAGGCAGAACTTTAAAATCTATAATAGAAATATGGGGAGGCACTTTCTTAGTTGGTTCAAGCATTGAAATATGTTATTGACTTATATAGAATGGGAATGATAAAGAAACAAATGCCAAGTCTACCTCCATGGGTGAAAGGCGATATATAAACTACCATCTAGTATAGAAAAAGCTTGGAAGTCCCCGGGGCGATTCATGGAAAAGGCATAGAGGTGAGTAAAGAAAGTGGATTGATGGAGGGCTCGATTACCGATATGGGATTCATGTGTAAATTCCTTGGACAACATGGTATGTTATATGATGAAAATATGAACATTATGGGACAATTGTCATGCTCGGAGGCAAATGTAGTGTGGAAAAACGTCATTGAGTTGTTTGAAAAGTTGTTGTAATTGGAAATTGCCATTATGGAGAACATAATATTTGTTAAAAACAGGGAGATTGAACTGGATTAAGTGTGGAAATGGAGTTGCAGTCACTAGAAAACCTGAGTGGTTAGATTCAATCTACGTTATGAGAATCTTTATGCTAACGAATTGCGTGCTCCATTCGGGGTAAATTCAGTGTTTTTGTTTGATAATGTATTTGTTAATTTTTTTTTAAAGAGTGGAGAACATTTATGGAGTGAAAGCAGGGGATGAAAAGTTGTTTTTTTTTCAGAAATTTTTTCTGATGAGTTTGGTTTAAAATTTGGTTAAAAATTTAGAAAAATATTTGGAATTGCATATTTTAATGATTGAAATTGCATATAATTATTACTTTGAGGTTTTTGAGAACGTTGAATCGATTTATATATTCAAAAACACTATTTAAACACTATAAAATTGCAATCTCCTCATCAACAATGACATTGTCGATTCGATGATAGTTACCCAAAAAAAAATTTAAAAAATTTAGAAAGTTTAGAGTACCCAGCTTGATAAAGTAGAATTACTCCTTTGGTTACTTTGGAACAAATCATTGTTGTTGGAAAGTGGAGAGCGTGGAATCCATGAAAAAGGTAATGTAGAATTATACTTGGTGTAAACACTAATACTTGTAACTGTATTTGTAGCAGGAAGGTAAAGAAAATGAACTTCTCCTTCCTATTTTACTCATTATTTGACTTTCCTACTTTAACTAGAAGATAATCTGGACCTCACATTGCACAAAAATGTTTCTATTTTATAATATTTTTAAATGACCTCAGATTATAAAAAAATATCCCAATTCACATAATTACGAGTGTGCAAGCGAATAGTACACATCATGAAATCCGCTCACATCTCCACAGTTATTGCAGACTGAACAAATCCCACAAAGTCATGTGGCCTCTCAATGTGAACCCATTTCCCGGAGTTGTCGAACATGTAGCATACCTGCTCACCCGATTTGTAGGTAGAACCGCTCACAAATATCTTGTCATGCCACACTGTGGCGCAGGTAGCCACATCATCCATACATTGAGGGAGAGACGCCACCACTTCCCAAACGTTCTCCTTCCCGTTATATCGCATCACATGCTGGTTATGGAAGAAATACAAGTGTCCCAAAGCAGCCACGCAAGACCTCGGACAGCCCCCAATACTCCACATATTCTCCACTCTGCTCCAAACGCCTGTACTGGGATCGAATACTTCCGCACTCCGCTCGAATCGACCCTGCGACTCCGTGGCATACCCGCTTATCACAGTGAATTTTCCATCCAAAAAGACTCCGTGGCATCGGTCTCGCTCTTGGCTCATGGAAGGTAGAATCTCCCACCTGTCATGTTTAACATCATAAGCCTCTGCAGCTCGCAGAGCGCTTTTATTGTCGCCGTGTCCTCCGGCGACGTAGATAAGCCCATCGGGAGAAATAGAGCAGGCGAAGAAGGATCGAACCCTGGGCATATCCGCTCCTCGGCGCCATGTACGGGACGGGAAGTCATAGATAAAGACAGATTTCATTGCCTCCCATTGGGAGGGATGCCATCCCCCAATCATAAACAGCTTCTGATTCACGCAAACGCACTGACAGAAAAGGGGAATCCCACCGGAAAAATAGGGAATTGAAGGGAGGCTATCCCAGGCGTCCTCTAGAGGGTAGTATAGAGTTAAACCATAAGCGGGCGATCGCTGCCGCTTATCCTGGGGCGACTTCCCCTGAGAAATAGCCTGAAGGAGGCATATGAATTGCTCGCTCGTCCCAGAGATCTTTCTGTCCTCATAGAACAGGGGGCTAGTCAGCATAGTCTCCCAGTTTCTGCAGACAGCTTTGAGGTTATCGTGGGAATTGTAATTCACTCTGAGCAAGCACTCTCGAACGATTTCGTGTGGAAGATTAGGAATACCGACCTCCATTTGAATTCCGGTAAAGCTCAACTAATAAATCCTAAATGTATGGCCACTTAAATAGAGATAAATCAACGAAAAATCTCGGACTGAGAGAGATTTTAAATAGCAGAAGAATGGGAAACGTGCCGTCAAATGGCGAAGAAAATGGGAAAGTGCGTACAGGATATAAAGTGAGGAACAAACGGCGAAGAAATTGGGAAATTGCGTACAAGATACAAAGTGAGGAAAAAAAATCCGAGTCAAAATAGACAGCATTTGCGCGAGTAATTTAAACGTGTATGTCGTGAGTTTATGTGTAATAGCATGTGTGTCTTGCACAGCTGTGAAATAATAACTGTAGAGTGAGGAACGCGTAAACTTGAATTTATATGCGTGATATATTGACTGTAGAGTGAGGAACGCGTTTCTTGCACGGCAATTAAGCGTTAATAAATTTGAACTAATATTAATATCATATAATTAATTTTTGACGATTTAACGATAACATGTTTTTCATGGCTTTATAATAATGAAATAATTAAGCGTTATAATATATATATATATAATTCTGTATAATTATTTTTTCATATTTTGACTTTTTAATAATAATAATATATATATTTCATAGTTTTTGAAAAAAATAATATGATTGAATTATTTTTAATGTAATTTTTTATTTTATTTTTATATATTAATTGATAACGAAATATTTATTATTAATCGATATTGAAAATATTTATAATTAAATTATTAATTGATAATGAAAATATTTATTATTAATAGATAATGAGAATATTTATTATTAATGATTAAGATAAGGGATCAACAAACTTTCAACAAAGAAAACTTACATTTCAATTCTATTTAATATATTAAAAGACAAGGGTTTGATTTAATATACCCTGAGTTATACTTGTCTAGTTATAGTAAGAAACAAACCTGTTGTAATATGGCTAGGAAGTAAGTTGTATATTCTTTTTACTTTCTTCTTCAACAAACTTGTGCCTTTGTAGGACGTGGCCCTATGATACTCCAAGTTTGATGGTAGAGAGATGGCGGATATCTTTTAGTCCCATTCATGATTATTTCTAGTGTCGCCATTTTTGGGTGTTGCTCCCTGGACTACCCTTAAATTTGTTGAATAAAAAGGCACTTATGGCGATTGGGAGTGCTCTTGGTAGATTTGTTGTTGTGGAGGATAGACTCTTGTGTGCGTAAGATTGTAAGCTTGTTAGGGTGTTAGTAGAGATGGATATACACAATGGGTTGTTGGAAACCTTAGAGATTCAGTGGAGGGATCAGGTTATTGTGCAGAATTTTGATTATTTACGCATTCCCTTCCGTTGTTCGCTCTGTCGTCAGACGGGTCACCTGAGAAATTCTTGCCAGGGTTTTGCAAGTGTGGATGTAGAGTCAGAGTCTGAAAACTCCCGTCTACGGAAGACACAAAGGACTGACTCGCCAGAGTACCACTCAAATGTTCGAGAAGCTTCTTGTCCTGCAACCTTGTTTTCTTCGATTGGTACCGGAGGCGACTCGTTCACTGGTAAGTTGAGAACTCACTGCCCTAGTTTTTACAATTCTCTGACTACTCTGGAGAAACTCTCTTTGGATAAGGCATTTTTTCCGGGTGGCGAACCTATAGCTACCTCTGTAGCCCCCCCACAGTTCGATTTGAGCATCTCGTGACCTACAAAGGATCAACTTCATTCTGAGAAGGAGATTCCTTCGCTTGGGACTCCTAGTTTGGTTTCAGTGGGGGCCAACTTGAGACCTAATTTGGTTAGAGCCCTTATTTCTTGGGCGGATACTGGTGCTCCTATTTGTTGTTCAACGTCCTTTTCAGAGGTTGGGGACTGGGCCGACATCCTTTCTGAACCTCACAAGATCTCTCGGGTTGGGGATACTTTGGGGGGGGCTGCTTCTTCTATTCTTCTTGGTCACCGAGAAGAAGAACCTAGTGACTGCACTCTAGGGGAGACTTTGGAATCTCTTATTCCTCTTATTCGAGAGGTGGACTCACCTATACCTCTCCCGATACATCTTGGAAACCACTTACTGTCTTTACCTGGTTCTTCAGATGGGATAAATCTCGTAGACCTTCGTGGTGGGGGGGCTTCTACTAGTTACTCTTGCTCCAGAAGCTTGGGTTTGGAGACCTCCCCGATCAAGACGAGAAGTGCTCAGAAGAGGGCGAACCTCTCAAGTAATCCTTCTGTCGATGTTTCTTCTTCAGTTGCTGAGACTGGTCCGCTTAGAGGCACAAAGGCCCTTGCATGTGCCAAGTCACGATTCTTCTAACTCTAAACATTCGCCGGGTGGGGGGGACCCTAAAAATTGCCTCCATGCGTAGAGTTTTTAGGAAGGTAAAACCTGATGTAATTCTGTTACAAAAAACATTGGTTGGTGAGGAGAAGGCTCATAGATTTATGGTTTCTCTAGTTCCAAATTGGTACATCTGTGCAGTCGATTCTGTTGGAACTTCGAGCAGGCTTTTGGTTGCATGGGACCCAGGAAAATACGCAATGACTCCATATCTGTGTGAAGGAGGATTTTTTCTCAAAGGATCTTCTCAGATAAATAAACAAGATTTTTGCATTTTAAATGTATATGGGCCTTGCATGGCGAGCAGGATTTTTGGGACAGGTTGGCTTTAAGGGGGATTCTTGATATTAGAAATCTGATTCTTGCAGGTGATCTTAATTTCACCATTGGCGCTGACGAAGTTTGGGGAGCATCTGCTCATTTGGATAAAATGGCAGATTATTTTAAAGATCTGTTGTTGACTCGTCACTTGATTGACTTGGCTCTGGTTGCTCTGACGCCGACCTGGAAAAATGGCAGGGGGGTTGGATCTGATATCCAAAAGGTTGGATCGAATACTTATTTCAGAAGATCTCTTTAGGAAGATGGGAAGATATCATGCATTGGTTGAGCTTCCTTTTGTATCCGATCATGCGTTGGTGGTGTCACAATTTGACTACCAACCCTTTCCCGTAGCCTATCCTTTCAAACTTAACCCTACTTGGCTAATTGAGGAGGATTTTGAGCATATTGTAAAGGATGCTTGGAATGATCCTATTTTATCAGAGGAAGTTGATGTTCAATATAGGTTTGTGTTAAAATTAAAAACCTTAAAAGGCAGGATAAAATCTTGGGCAAAATTGAAAAGGGTGGAGCAACAAAGAAGGTTGGTTACTTTGGAAGGAGAGATTAGGGTTCTCATAGCTTCTCTTCCAAGATTGGTATCTAGAGACAACAGACTAAAGACCTTGGAACTAGAACGAAACCAACTCCTATTGATTGAAGATGAACAATGGAGGAAAAAAAGTCGGGCTATTTGGCTGAAAAGTGGTGACCGTAACACTAAGTTTTTTCATAAAATGGCAAGTGCAAAGAGAAATCAAAAACATATATGGGAAATTAAGGATGAAGCGGTTCAACTAAATAGAGGTCAAGAAGAGATAAAGGAGGCAAACAAATATTTTAAGAAGTTTTTTTCAAAGGATACAGTTATGTCTCATGATCTCCAGTTGGAACTAGCACGTCTTTATCCTCACTTTGTTACTATTGAGGACTCTGGAATTATCAACAAACCGATCACTAAACAGGAAATCTGGGAAACTTTAAAACTTTTCTCTATTGATAAGATTCCATGCCCAGACGATTGGATGGTGGAATTTTATATTAAATATTTTGAGGTGGTGGGAGATGATTTATTGGATCTAGTGGAAGATACAAGGGTGAGAGGGAGGGTTAGAGGCTCTCTTAACACTACCTTTTTGGTGCTTATTCCAAAGGATAATAATCCACAATCTTTTGACAACTTCAGACCTATTGCCCTGTGCAATCTGTTTTATAAGGTGGTTTCCAAAGTGATTGCAAACAAGATTAAACCAGTACTGTCGAGAGATCTATCTTGTAATCAACTTGGTTTCTTAAAAGGAAGGCATATTTTAGATGCTATTGGTACTACTCAAGAGTGCATCCATAGTATAAAGACCAGAAAACAAAAAGCTCTGATTCTTAAATTGGACCTTAGAAAAACTTACGATTGTGTAAACTGGGATTTCTTGCGCATGATCCTAGTACAAACTGGCTTCAGTTTACTTTCTGTTCAATGGATTATGAGTTGTGTGGTCAGTTCCTCCTTTGCAGTGTTGATCAATGGAGAGGCCACTTCTTTTTTCTCAAGCGAGCATGGGTTATGTCAAGGATGTCCGCTTTCGCCCCTACTTTTTATTCTTGTTATGGAGTGTATAAGTCTCCTTTTGAAAAAGGGCTAGATGGAAGGCAAACTTTCTAGTGTTAAAGTCTCTAGGGTTATCAAAATTCTTCATCTTATTTTTGTAGATGATGTACTAATCATGACTAAAGCTATTGTGGAGGAATGGCAGGTGATTAAATCAATTATGGAATCCTTTTGTTGTGCGCCAGGACTAAGGATCAACCCACTTAAATCAACTTTCCATTTTAATGGGATCCTTGAGGACACACTAATCGCTTTTAAAAGAATTTTTAATTACAAATTTATGGATTTGGATGCAGGTTTTCGATACCTGGGATACCATTTAAAACATGGTAAGAGTTTATTCTCGGACTGGAGGTGGTTGTTAATTAAATTTGAAAAGTGGATAAATCAATGGTGTAACCGATGGTTGACTTTGGGTGGTCGTTACATCTTAGTCAAATCAGTTCTGGAAACTCAGTCAGTTTATTGGATGGCATTGGCAGCAGTACCAGCTTTAGTATTGACTAAGATTCGAAATATCATGTTTGAATTCCTTTGGGTGGGAGGGGGGAGTAAGAAGAGGATTCATCTTTGCAACTGGGAGACATTAGCTAAGCCAAAAGATCTTGGTGGATGGGGCTTCAGAAATATTTTTCTGTTTAGTCGTGCCTTGGCCACAAATTTGTTATGGCGTGCTCTTTTTAAGGATGGGATCTGGAATAATGTGGCAAAAGATAAATACCTCCCTTATCACTCAGTGGAAACTTGGTTGATATTTTCCTCGTCCATCCAATCGGAGGCCTCTGAAGTCTGGAAAAAATTGATGAAATCACTTTCTATTATTACCCGATGGATTAGCTCGCAGCCAGGGAATGGTCACTCAATTTATATCGGGTTGGATAAAATTTTGGGTTTGGACAGGTCCTCTCTCTTATTGAACGACTTACGGGAGGCTCTCAAGGCATATAATATAAATTTTCTATACCAATCTTTTGCGCAACACTCCTGTGGATTTATTACAAATCAATGGAGATCTTGTGAGAAGTTGGGGCTTACTGACTCCTTGGTGGTAGAGTGGTTTGCATATTGCAAAAATCTTATGCTCTCGGGTATTCAGCTACATCCTATAGATGATATTCTCATTTGGACTGGTGGATACCACTCGGGGGTCTTAACAGTAAAAAATATTTACAATACTCTAGCTCGAGAGTACTGGACAGTCTCAACCACTGGTTGGCGAAGGACCTTCTGGAAATGGGAGGTCCCATTAAAATTGAAATTGTTTTTTTGGCTCATGCTGGAAAATAAACTCCTTACCTGAGATAATATGAGAAGGAGAGGGTGGGAAGGTCCGAGCATCTCTTCTCTGTTCCTTAGAGAGGAGGAAAGGATCTTTCATATCATGGTTTGCTTCCCTTTCACTCTCGAGATCTGGAAATTTTTGGCAATTGAATTTAAGTTCAATACTATATGGGGATGATTTTCATTGATTCAGTGTTTTGAAAATTGGTTGAAGTTGGATAAGAACTTTGGTAGCTTACCTGTTGTGACTTGCTAGACTATATGGCTGATTAGAAATAAATTTTTATTTGAATCAACTATACCATCTGTTCAGGGGGCTTTGGCTCAGATCTGTGGAATGAAGGTAGACTCTGGTGAGCCTTCAAATTTTATTCCCAAAAGGATTCGAAAACCGACTGATTTAGTGTTTCCAAATGTTGGTTGGTTTGATGGTGCGTCACAAATCAATGGTACGATGAGTGGGGCAGGTGGTATTATTGAGATTGGGGAGTCTACTATCTACAGGTGGACTTTCAACTGTGGTTTGGGTTCGAACTTGAGGGCTAAACTTCTTGTTGCATGGGCCACCTTAACCTTAGCCACTAGAATTGATATTGCACATCTTCAGGTACTTGGGGACTCAAAGATTGTGATTGATTGGATTAATAACAAGTGCAAGCTTTGTGTTACATCTCTTATAGGTTGGAAGCAGAATATTAGGTCCCTTATACCTATGTTCAAAGATTTAAATTTCGATCATATCTATAGGGAAGATAACGAGGAAGCATATTCACTCTCGAAGAAAGCACTATCGGCCCCAGAAGGAAGGATTCTATTTTCCAAATGGAAGGATGGCCATGAGGGCCCCCCACTATCTATGCGCCTTTTTCCTTGAGATGTCTTGTCCTGGAAGGGATGTGGATAATTATTATATCTTGTCTTTGACTCTTTTTTGTTTACACTTGGTGAAATTTAGGCTTTTAATACTGAGATTATATGGTATGTCTCAGAAAGGCTGTATGTTTTGTAAGTATTGGACTCATTTTGACTTGTAGTTATTGGACTCATTTTGAATTAACACTACCAGATGGTGGTGTCAGTATTTGTATGGTGAAGTATTACTAGTTGACTATGTACTTACTCTTTGATACTCTGTATTTGAGAACAACATATATTAATATATATGGAGAAATTTTATACTGGAAAAAAAACTTATGCCTTTGTAGTAAGAAACAAACCCATTATAATATGGTTAGGAAGTAATTTCTTCTTGGCCATATATATAAGAGTACAATCATAATTTTAAAAAACTAACATTTTAACTATGAAGTAATTTTAAAGAGTTAAATTCAACCTTCTAAATCAAAGAGTGTGAGAGTGATATGCAATCTTTATTTCTTTAGGTTTTTTTCAAGTTTTTTTATTTTTCCTTTATTTTATGAGAATAATTGAGATACAATGAGAAATGTGACTTTTTCTTTTGCTCTTTATAGTAAGAGAGTTTCTAATCCATAAATGAGGGATTTATAGCCCACTCACTTCATCAACACATATACTTTGCATAATTAACTTTATGTTCTAGTCTTGGACATAGATATGAGTCTTCAAAATGGCTACAAGGCTTGTGTTTTCGTTGCAGTTTTGAGTGAAACTACTTTGTAAAACTACTTAGGATTGGTGATATGGCCTATTCTTCGATATAACTTGCACACAACAACCAATCAAGAAATGCCAATAATAAATAGGACTATGAGTTGGTTTCTCTGTTGTTTGTCACCAGGTAGGCACATAAAAATTGGCTATGTTTCTCTACTTCAAAGCTTGCTCCTACTCTTAAGGTATGAGAAGATGTTTTTGTTTGTTTGCTTTCAGTGCTCTATTTCTAGGGAAAATCTCTCACATATACAACCTATTGTGAAGTGAAACCATAATAGGTCTACTTGAAATCAACATAGCCCAACCTCTTCATTAACTAATGAACCAGTGCTTTGATCGAATGAGTGACTAGTTTCAATAGTAGAGGAGTCACCATCAACAATAAATAAACTAGGTTGCTCAATGACCAACCTCTGTTTATCATGTGTCTACTCTCAAGATTTACATATCGATGATACACATGATTCAATTACCATTCATTAAGACATATATGAGTTGGCCATTGTACAAACCATATGTATATGAAATGGAAATTATCTAGAACATGTATAAAAGGCATGTATAAAAAGGCAACACACTAATACATGTATGAGAGATCACTCATTAAATATATGAGAGAGTGTCATCATTTAAGATATGATATGGAAATCAATTGCTAATTGTATGAAATGGCTTCTTGAGAAATGGGAATAAGAAAAACTCTACACCAGCCAAATAAATTGGAGGGTAGACATGCCAAATCACATCAAATCATATATGCCAACAACTAGAGGAAAGAGTGGTTCAAGAAAATTCATATTGCACTTCAAATTTGTATTCACCAACCTTTAGATGAAAAATATGTCAACCATTTCCACTGTCTAACTCACATACTAATGCCCAATACACATTGCCCAACACATAACCTTGGAGGAAGAGAGACATATGGCTTGTATAGACCCATACAACCTCAAGAGGGATAAGTTTATTCAATTAGGATTGCTTTTCTATGTATGACATCAACAATGTGAAATACACTATGTGCAGGTTGGATTTGGGATGCCAATGGTCTCCTTCATTTCAATGTTTTTTTATTGTATTGTTCGTTGCTACCAGATTTAGAAACTCAACTATTAATTTGCAACGATTATCTCATGAAAACCTTTGATCTTGAATCCAAGAGTAAGATGAATGATGGCCATTACAAAGTTGTTGGCATTCTTCAATTTCTCATGGAGAATAAATTTTGAGTAAACTCGACATAACTACACTGGGAATTTTTCCTTTGCACCATTGACACATCGAAAACAACATATTAACTGTAAATAAGAATGTCATATAAATCACATAGAAGAGAGTTCTTACTGCAAATAAAATCAATCACATAATGGACACACATGTTTTACCATGGAAAACCAAACACCAAACCCAACTTTGAATGGTTCCTCAGTTTTCATTTCAACAATCTCATGGTTACAATGCAACTCATGGGTCTCTGTGCATACTCCCCTCTTTGGCAAAAAGATTCTTTGAGAATGAAAGCACACGAATAAATAGGGATACCTAGGGTAAAGGGAAGGCCAATAGGATTGACCTTTCATTTCTCATTCCTTAGTGTTTTCTCTCCTATTTCCATTTTTCTATTTTATTTGATTCTTTTTTTCCTCTTTTTTATCTCATTTACTTTTTACTTTTGCATTGTCTTTAATATTTTATAAAACCTCATTGATGGTTAAATTTCAGTTAGGTACTGAGTCTTACAACCATTCATTTGTTGGAATCCATTTTGAATAAAACCTCCCCATTGAGAGGATTTTTGGTCTCCAACAGCTTAGAGAAAACCAATTTCGATCAATGTACCTTTTATTGGCTTCTTTGGAATATGGCTCTAACTCTGGATCTAGCTTTGGCTCACATCCTTGGCTACTAGCTCTGGTTTTGACTTTTCCTCTAGTTCTGGTTCTTGGCTTGCTTGTTCCCATGGTGCATAAGTCTACCAATTGAATCTCAACTCTACGCAATCTATAGATCCAAACTCTTCAATAAAAATTCACTCCCATATACAACATGCAAATCTATTTCATTCTTAGACTTGGAGTGGTCCATCTTGGTAGCCAAAGGAAGCCAAGTCAAAATTTTGTTATGTTCTTGTTTAGTGTGATCCTGAAAGCTAGGCCATCATGCAGTGACCCCACAAAAGGTGTGGTTTTCCTTCTTAGGTTAGGATCCATTTTTTCCTGACATGGATATTAAGAAAATAGAGAGAATAAAAAAATACACACATAGCAACATGCGCGCACATAAAATATGCACCATAAGTAACCTGGAAAACCCTTACAGGAAAAACCAACCAACAATAGATCTATTGTCGTCCTTGGCCAAACCCATCCAAGCAGACCAACCTCTCGGCCTTGACCAAGTGAACCTTCACCACTCAACTCTTGACACATTGCAATGGAGTAGTACCAACCTTTTAAAGGCTTTATTACATGTAAACCATGGGATATGAAATCACAATATACTAAAAACATGTGCCTGAAACCACCACTATTGACCTAACAACTTTGACTCTTTTACTGAGTCAAGGTTAACCTAACATTCCCCCCTTTAAACTTGACTTGGGGTTTCCCAGGAAAAAATACATCCAAATCGCCAAGTGAGTCTGCACCGCTCACCTCTAGGTCCTTACCCCCTCAAGGTTTATAACCAGGGTATCTGAGAATATGAAATGTGCCTCCCTATCGCCTAGGTCTACGTCTATACTTTATCGAAAATTTACCAGTGGTACGCATTCCTAACCAGGTCTTACAGTTGTATGCCCATTTATAAAAAAAAATCAACTCCATTATAATAAAATTATTATTATTATTATTTTTAATTTCTTCTATCCCGACACTTAGTTATCATTCTCTCACCTTTCCATTTAATCAACTGCGGAACCTCACCCCTCTTCCATTTCTTGGGCCATTTATTTGGCATGCTGCCTTGGTGTAGTGTATCAGAGGTAGAAGAAACACCACCATAGAAAAAATTTCCCATGGTTGTCTCCACTACAAAAATCCCCCCCCTCTTGCCGAGAAGCTTTTGTACAAGAAGAATCATTGCATTGTTGAAAACATTTATGTGATCCCTCTCTTCTACCCCAAACACTCTCTTATCTTCTCTTTCTTCTCCAATGAATCCAACATATCCTTGAAAAAACTCTACTACTGAGTAATCACTTCCTCAAGCAGAGTTTTCACTGTTTCAATATTAGTTACCAGACCATACTTACTGCACTATTTTCTCTTCTTGAAATATGACTTCTCCAACAATGTATCATCATCCTCATCTGTATCTTGATTCTCATATATATTTCCCTTCTAAAAATGTTTAAATGTCGAGAATTCAAATTCTCGTTATGGGCATAATCGCTTTCCTACTTGAGGTTTTTCCTGCATAAGGATTTTCCTTAGACAAAAGAATCGATAGCATCACAACAAGGGTTATCATTATTCAAAACTTCCTTGACATATTTAAATCTCCCGATTAATTTCTCCCATTTGTCACTGTAGTATAGGTGTCCTTGAAAAACTATTCTTTCCATAAATACACAACTATTTTGTCCCAGAGTTCCATCTTTCTTCTGTTGCGAGAAAACTTGGGCTCCAATTATGTTCGAAGATTTATGAGCTTGAGGGTTTCATCTCTGAGCTCTCTCTTCACGGGAACCATAGGATAGTCAACTCCAAGTGACTATTTTTCCTGGATAGAAC
>ML782399.1:384184-464291 GCA_009831015.1 Picea engelmannii
CATCTGCAAGGTTCCCCCAAGTCTTTTTATCTAGCATCTTAACAAGAGCATGCCAAACTTGGGGGGAACATCAGAAACTATGATATCCATAAGTATACTCTTCATGGGAAAATCAAATAAGGTCACCACCATATCCTTAATGACTCCAAGACACTTCACTTTTCTGGAGTCAAAATAATATAAGTCGTGATAAGTCTTTGTAATTTCTAACCAAGTTCATCCATAACAGATTTTGGCATAAGATTGTGGGATGCTCCTGAATCCATGAGACAATTATGCAGCACCTTATCATGTATATTTGAGGTATAGAAAGGTGGGGATGAATCATCTGTGTCTTCTATCAAAGGACCTAAAATCACGGCTGGTTTTTCATCTTGCAGATTTATTGAATCAGTGGCATTTGGAGATGATTCGGGTTGTAGCATTTTGGATAGATATTTTTTAAATTCTTCATTTTTTATCAATTCCAAAAAAGGTACAGAGATATTTATTTTTTGGATCTCATTCTCAAAACTGAAAGAAGAAGAAGGTTTCAAGATCTCTTTGATTTCAAGAAAAGGATTTCTGATAAGAACTTGTGGGCTTTGAGAGTCTTTTTCCTTACTGCTCACTGACACAGCCTTGGGAGAATCTTCTCTTTGAGCAGGCTGATTAGGGGGATCTATTTTTTCTTCATTCTTCTTAGATCTCAGATTATATCTACTAGCATTTTCTTTTGCTTTCACTCCCTTACTTAATTCATTTATTTGAATATCCATTAAAGATTGCTCATAAGAGGATTGAGTCAAGTGTGGGGATGGGGATGTGTCACCTAAGAAGTGAATCTCAGAATCATCTTCTACCTCCTCTTCTTCTTCATCAACAGCTAAATTATTTTGCAAAGGAGCGTGTACCCTCTGATCATCTCTCTCTCTATTTCTGGGATCTTTGGGAAATATTTGGGGAGCATTATTTGGTCTCCTGTAGTTACCTTTGTTATCATTGTTTTGAGCATTTATATATGCCTGTTTCCCTTCTTATTTTAACTTCTCAATCTCAGTAGAAAGAGATTTTACTAATTTGGTCAGCTCATCTACTTGATAATGGACAACAGAGGAATCAGAAGTTGAAGCGTCAGCTCTGTTTTTTCTCCTATCCCTATCAGATTTCCCCCTAAGCTTATATGATGCCACTATATTGGATTCTACCTCCAAGGCAACATCTTTCATATGAACTAAGGAAGGTGATCTTATTTCTCTCAATAGGAGACATAATTCAAGGTCAAATGCACTGGCATAAGTGATTTTTGTAGAGGTTTTAGTGGGTTCTATCTCATCAAGGATCTTGTTGTACATTTTGTTAAATATTTTATAAAAGTCAAATATAGACTCTCCTTCTTTCCTTTTTAGGGATATGAATTCGGTGATGTAGTACAAAAAGTCTTTTTTGTCCCCCCAGTGCCTCAAGAAAGCTTCATCCAATGCTTCAATACCAGTAATGGATCCAAGGACCAGACCCCTAAACCACTTCCTAGCCTCACCAAAAAGGCTTTGGATGAAAACCCTCATCCACACATCCTCATTTTCAATATTTTGGTTATCTGCATAGTTGTAGAAAGCAGCAATATGTTCCTCAACTATTATATCTTCTTCTCCTGTGAACTTAGGTATGTATTTCAAATAATCTCTAGGAGGGAAGGAATTCACTGGCTGAGGTAAGACTAGAGAAGTGTATCTTGCATCCACTATGGAATCCATCCTATTTGCAGGGGGGTTAACAACTACCATTTGATTTTGGACTCTTTGTGAACAAGGAGGAGAAGGAAACTTGACTGTGTGCAGATTTGGAGAAGCAAAAAAATATGCAAGGGGAGTTTCAGTTTGCACAGTAGAAGGATGATTCTTGGAAGAAGATGGCAAGGTCTATAAAGGGGATGAAGTTTCCACTTCTTTGGTAGCAAAAGTTTTAACAGAAAGAGGATTGGTCGAACCTAAAGTGGGGAAATCTTCAAAACTATCAAGACTAAAACACTTTTCAATGTTAGGGGAAGAGAATATGTCAATGTTTTCTTCTTTCAATTCAGTTTCAAAGGAAGATTATTCAAAAAGAAACTCTTCAAAATCAATTTTCTTAGATACTTCAGCAGAAGGTAAATAAAGCTTACTTGATAAAACAGCTGGAGTATCAAGAGTGGAATCAGGAAACTAACCAAAAGCACTTGTAGCAGCAGTAGAAAAAAAAATTAGAGAATCTTTTCCCTTCTTGATTATTTTCTCTAGGTCAGCCTCAGATGGAACCAAAGGTAGCTATGGATTTGATATCGTATGTCTCCCTTTAGGTGCCAGAACTGAAACAATGGAGTCACCAGGTGCAATATGAAATCTTCAAGATACTGATTTCTAATACACCTTTAGGACTAGTATACTGTGTCGTTTAATCCCAGGGAAAAGCCTTCAAATCATTCCCTGGTAACGGCGCCAAGAATGTTACCACTATGAATCACCTTCATAATGCATGGAAGGAAATCCTAGTACCCATCAGGTTATATGTGAATGTAAGAGTGTTTTAAAGGGTCAAATGGAAAAAGACTCAAAATGATAATGTTCCAACTCAGAAAATACGGCTAGCATGCACCAGCAATCAAGGTATTGGATAACTTCAATCAGTAGTTTGGGAGTAAGTATGAATAGAGGGAAGACTTGAATAAGAGGAATGTAGGGGCTACTGTAAACATCAGATCTACAAAATCCTAAGGAAGAAAGTTTCTTAACACAAGATCTTATTGAACTCGGAAACTAAGGAAGCTAAATAAACATCATGATAATATAATGATCAAACGTCCACCATAACATCACCACAATCATTCATGTGAATCATTAAAAGCATGAACATTTAGCATCATAAGCAAATAAGTTGAAAGAGAAGATGACTTCTATTAGCCAAAATGTCTTAAGTCCAGTACATAGCTAGATCACAGTCACTTCATCAAAATATTACAGTCTAAGGGAGCCTTCCTCAACCATTTGAACCAACTAAAGCATTTGATCTATCTATTTATAACAAGAGGGAGGAAACATCTAGACATACGAGATGGCCTCCTTCCCTTGAAAATCTCTAAACATTTATTTGATCTAACAACTTAGTTAACAACCTATGTTATAAAATAGGAAAATGTTGGTGACTAATCCAACCAATATTCAAGGTGACTTGGTTCATTCTTGTTGTGTAGCTCCTTGTTTGCCATGTGTCTTTCAAAAGCATGTGGTTGTCCTCATGATGCAAGTTGTTGTTTCTACAATATTCTCCATCATTAGCTTTCCAAAATTTGTTATATTAGCCCTCCTGAATCCCTGGTGTCTATTGGTAGCTTCTTTAGGTAACAGTCTGAGTAGCATACTTCACAACTAGGCAAGTAGAAAAGGTAGCACATTTAGGTAGCGCCACTGTGTTGTGTATGTGTGAAAACCTTTGTTCTCTGTGAAATATTAGGTAGTGAAATTGCGTAGCACCACTGTGTTGCGTCTGTGTGCAGACTCTGTTCTCTGTCATATATTAGGTAGTGCCTGTAGGTAGTGCCATTTATGTTGTGTCTATGTGCAGGTTTATTCTCTGCCCGATATTAGGTAGCACCATTTATGTTGCGTCTGTGTACAGGTTTAGGTAGCACTGTCAAAAAAACACAGCGCCTCCAATCTTGAAAATGTGCAGAGCAAGTAATGGTCTTGCATAATGTCAAACCCATTATACTTAGGTGACTTGGAAGTACTGTAGGTAGTGCATTTTACAACTGAGAGAGTTAGCACTTTGCAAAATCCCAAAACTCTGATAATTAAACGCTTAGAATCTTGTATAGATGGAAGAGGTAACATTTGAAAAACAGTTTACCCTCTCAAAAAGGAAACATTCTCAAAAATGGGCTCACCTTTGACCAGCTATTTTGTTACCTTGACACTTAACCTCACACTCTTTCTGGTAGAAGGAGGATCTTCATTTGGCATAGTAGGCTTCTTCTTCTTAGAAATGACCGGCTTTCTCAGTGGGGTTGTGCTCTCTTTGACTATCGATGTCTCTTTCTCAATGGCAGCTTCAACCAATACCTGCAAGTTTCTTTGAGATAATTCATCTTGAAAATGATGCAACTCTTCCTTGAGTTTCCTGTTCTAAAATTGAAAACCTCTATTATGTCTTTAAAGGTTCTGGAGCTACATGTGAAGGGGTTGGGCCTTTCTTGCTGCAAACCTCACCAAGTCAAGGTTATGGTTGTAGCCATTCATGAGCTCTTTCATTTTCACCCTGTCATACATGGCCTCTGTTTTCAACTGAGCCACCTCTTTTCTTGCATCCCTAAGTCGCCTGATAAGTATTTTGAAGGTCTGACTGTCAGGTGGAGCAGTGACATGCACAGTCTCAATAGGTTTTTTCTTAGTCTCCTCTTCCATTTGCATAGGGATTGTCTTGTCTACTTCATCAGTCTTCTTGGTAGCTTTTCTTTTATCCTTCTTGTTTTGCACAAGGGTTTCCTCTTTTCTTTACAGAGTCTTTCCAATGCCTTTACCCTTCTTATTTTGTACAGGGATCTCAGGTAGAGACTGTTCTTCAACAACTTCCTTAGGAATTGATGATATTGTGAAAGGTATTCAGCCCTTGGTATTGACTGCTAGAGGAGAAGAGGGGAAGTGTAGCTTCTTCCTTTACTTAGATGTAGTTTTGGTAGAAGAAGGAACCTCTTCTAACCCTGGTGGAGGAGGTGGTAAAAAATATCTTTGTCGGGAAGGACAAGCTTCCTCCTCAACTCTTGTGACCTACTTGCTAACTTCTGAAACTTGAAAAGGGGCTCTGCCCTTTCTCTTCCTATTGGTCCCTGCTTTAATAGCACTGGTGGGTGATAATGGACTTGCATTTTGTGATTGAGGAGTAGATGCTAGATCCAACTTGAAATGAGAAGTAATAACAAAATGCTCCCATGAAATCTCTTTCTTACCCAATTCCTCAAAGAATAACATTCTGATCAATCCAGAGTGGAAAAGGATAGAATCCACATCCTTAGCTTTGGATTGAATCATGTTTGACATCTTACCTATGCTCCTTAACAAATAATACAGGATATTCATTTCAACTTTACCAGTAAAATGAAGCAAAAGACTTATATGGAACTGGTACAATGTGTTAAATCTCCCTTCACATGTAAAATATCTTTGGATGATGTTCAATATTATGTCAAACTGTTCAATCATTTGACTCCTTGGCACACCTTTAGAAAAATCATTGGCTTGATGTTCAGGTTTAAAAATATCTTTGGCATAGGATGAACTCAAAGTCATGGCTTTGAACCACTTTTCACCTGTAATGGGGATTCCTGTTGTAGCTGAGATAGAGGATTCAGTCACCTCAAATTCCAAATCCCCAAGCTTGGTTCTCTCACCATCAAAATGTAATTCAAACTGTCTTGTCACCTCTGGATGGCCTCTCTGCATATTCTGGTAGAAAGAGAGGCATCCGACTCTTTGAAAACCCTCTCTTTCCATGGGCTCTGTATCCAAAATATGCATGTCCATAGGTTATGTCCTAACCACCTTGCCTCCTTTGTGTGTATTCTTCAATTGAGGAGTCTCCATGGCTTAGAATGAGAGATTTTAAAGGCTTATGGGATAGTAATAACTAGGAAGACTTAAAATCGGGTTTTAAATGTACAAGGATGGCCTTTTAAAATAGACTGGTGCTAGTAAGCCAAGCTTGACTGTTGGAATTACACCCTTATATTTGTATAGGTATTTGAGAGTGTGTACAATGAGGGGATAATCCGTGATTGGCCCTTTGTAACTGAGTAAAAATGCTTAACACCAAAATGAAAGGAATCAGGGGAGACACGGAGGGGTTAAGCAGCACCTCTAGGTAGAGTGATGTGTATGCAGAGGATAGGCTATTTAGGTTCTTGCAACCTCAATGGCTATGGAATATAGGAGTAATCATACCTAGATACAAGCAATGGAGTTCAAAAGTTTGAAAAGAGAGGAGAGAACGCTATCATGCGAAGATGATTCCCTTACAACTATGCAAGCTCGATAAACCAAAACCTGAGCGCTATTTTTTTGTGAAAACTAATATGCAGAGGAGGCAACATGGGATATATGTGGAGTAGACACCTATTGGAATCTTCAGCAAAATATCGGGATGAAGTTGCGAACATTTTTTCCCTCGAATCTACCTCAGTATCAAATTTGGTCGCACTATTGTCGCCTGGTCAGAACTTTGAGCTTGAGCAATGCAGCATTCATGAATTTTCAAATCAAAAATCATTATCAGGGCTCGTAAATGAGAGATCTTGGACGTATCTTTAACCAACTCTTGGAACTGAAAACAAGTAACATGACATCAGTCATGGTAATCATAACTTGTGGTGGAAATCATGATGAATGGATAAGGTGCTACAGAGCTGCTTGATGAGTGAGCAGTGATCGAGTTTTAAAAAATGATTGAATAGGTACACAAGGACAACAAGTCATTCCCATGAATTCATGAGTGAGGAGAATGGTGTGTCACATCAATCTGGTCATGGGAGGGGAGGGATTGATCCTAATGACAAATCATGAAGGGGTCCAAAACTTAAGTCATGAACTAAAAAGGGTTTAAGTCCAAAAATCAATTTGAGGATCAAACTAGAGCTATGACTCAAAACTTTAATCATCTAAGGGGTCCTACCAAACATAAACTTTAAAGGGATGAAACTTTTAAAATTTAAAATCTAAGGCTTAAAAAAGGGTAAAAACAAACTAAAAGACCCAAGGCAATTTAGTGTGATAACACCTTCTAGACATGAAATATTTTAATTCTTGCTTCTTCTGCTCCAAAACTTCTTCGTCTTTCTTTCATCTAGCTCGATCTCTGTCAATCCAAGGTTTTCCTAATAACATGGTAAATGGGGCATTGTCCTCGATAAATTTAATAATCTCAAAATCTTCTTCTGTCGAAGTTCCATTAGCAGTCATAGGTATCTGAGTGAGCCTTCCACATAGGTTTATCATCTTTCTTCTGAATAACCCTATTCCTCCTAATGAAGGAATCATAGCAGGATTTCCTAAAAGTGCCCATGTTCTTTCTGTCATAATATCCACCTGTGTTTCCTCATCCATAACACAGTCAATGTTGAAGTCTCATATTCTTGCTTCAAGGCATTCTTTTTCTTTGAAGATCTCTGATGATCTGAAATGTCGGTGGTCATTCGGGGTTTCGTTTATTTGTAGCAATACTTTCACTGATTCTTTCTAGGTTTCTGCTATTTTTGGATCTACCTTAGGGTTTTCTTTATTCAGATTCATTCCTTCCAGCTTAGCAATCATTCTAGGGCAATCCAACACTTCATGGTCCATAGCTTTACAACAAAGACAACTAGGTATTCTACCAAGGCATTCCTTAGCTAGATGTCTCGGTCTTTTGCAACTGCAATAGAGGGTTAATCCTCTCTTTCGTTTAAGTGATCCCCAGACTTTCCTGTACTGCGTGCTAGGCTTATAGTTGCTAACCTGCAAAAAATTCTTTCTAGGATCCTGCATCCTTTTGTTAGTCCAAACATTCTTTCTATGCATAGGTATAACATATCTTTCACTATTCATATCAGATCTATTCATATCAAATCTTCTTTCATCTATTGATACCCTAGTTTACAAGTTAGGATATAATCTATCAAACATACCCAAATTCATACTTTTGAAACAAAAATTTCCACTAATCTTACTTCTACAAAGCACAAAGCCTTCAGATCTATAACTTTTCACTATTCTTACTTGTATCAGAGCATGGAGCTTACATAACTTACCTCTTTTCTTCATATCTAACCTCTTTTCTAGGCACATAGCTCCTCAGGTCAAGTAGAATGTTGCGCACTAGGGCAACAGATCTATGCATGGAGCTTACATGATCTGAGGTCGAATCTTTTCACAAAGCTTCTTCTTTCTTAGTTCCCAGCAATCACAGTTTCAGGTCTGATACTGTGAACTTCAGCAATAGATCTACGCATAGAAATTCTCTTCAGTTCCCAGCAATCATAGTTTCAGGTCCCGAAAATGAAACCATTTGTTGGCATAGGGGCAGACCCAGGTTTCAATGCTACAACAATGCACCAACAAAACCCTAACTATTGACCCTTTCAGCAACACCTGCGAGGCAGATGAAGTCTCACCTGAGGTAGAGGCAGGGGGGTTGCAGGACTCAAGTGTCTGCAACCTTAGCTGGGACACGGATCAGTGATTAAAATACTTAATAGATCACTTAACACTATTAGTTCATCATTATTTACCCAATGTCTACTTCGCAAATAAAATAGAGCATCACAACATTCACCCTGATCTAAAGTGATTAAGCACTTAGCATAAATAAATAGATCATATCTAGCAGGTACAAGCACTAAGAATGTCCATCTATGTTAGATCTAACATCCAGACTCATCATAAGCACTAAACATCAACAGATCTACCTATCTATCTTTATCCAACACTTATCAAATAACACATAAATACATCAGAACATTGCACAGAGCATAATAATACAGTATTTATGTGGTTCACCCCCACCCTCGGGCTATGTCCACCAACTTTTCTTACTTATTATCTTCTTCAATGGGTTGCATGCACGGAGCCTCAAAAACTTTACTCCGCATAGGACAGAATATCTACGCAGCTCGCTAGATCCTTCTTCCTTGCATTCCAGCACACAACCTTCCACAGTCTTGCTACAATGACTTGGACTTAACCCTGCAAGTCTCACATAGTATGCACGAAGCCTTACAACCCTTGATCGCATAGATACAACTCTTAGCACTTAGCCAACTTGCACACACACTACTTCTTACATTGCCTATCCTTCTATTTATGCATACAAAATAGGCCTAATCATGGGTAAAACCCATGGGCTGACATCCCATACCCATTACATATTCCCAAATTCCAAAAAGGACCCAAAAAGGAGACGAGATTTTGTGATCTCTGCTTCGTCTTGCGCTCCTCCTTCGATAGGTTGTCGAAGTCTGAAAATAGGTCAAACTTGACCAAATCCTTCAAAACTTGGTCAAGTGCCAACACTCTTCTTGCAAGCAGCCAAAATCTCCATCTTGGAAAAGTGATCAACAACCACAAAAACACAATCATTTCCCCACTTGGTGGACGGAAGGCCCAACTTGTAGTCTATTGACATGGATTCCTAGGGCCTATCAGGAGTAGGAAGATGAGTGTACAACCCTTTTTTCTTAGTGTCTGGTTTAGCAATAACGTAGGAAGTGCAAGACCGAATATACTTGTTGAGATCCTGTCAAAGTTTCGGCCAGTAGAAATATCACTACAACATTGCCACTATCCTTTTGATGTCGAAGTGTCCTACCACCCAATTGTAGTGGGCTTCCGAAATCAGTTTCACTGACTCGCTTGATAGAACTCATAGATGACCCAGATGGCACAAAAACCCATCTTGAAGATGGAAATTAGTGACAGTTGTGTTTGCGACCGACATCTAGTAGGTGTTGCAAAAGTTAAGATCTGTCTCATAGAGGTGGGGCCATCCAGAGGTCTCATGTCCATAAGAATCTAGCACTGTGGTGAGTGTCGCGACTAGAGGTTGGATGAGGAAATCAATGAATTGGTTTATACTTCTTGTTTTATACTTAATTGTGAGGTGGAACTGCTGCAAATATGTGGACCACTTCTAATGGCATTCATTCTTCAATTTTCCTTGTGTCTTCATTAACTACAACAACTTATGATTAGTGTGGATGACTGCCTCCTTCTAAAGAATATAATGCATCCACTAGCATAAAAATTGCACAATGGAGTACATTTCTTTGTCGTAAGTAGGTTACTTATGAATGACATCTTATAGTGTTTCACTATGATAGGCCATGGGGTGGCCATGTTGAGTGATGACTATGCCCACAACAGAGTCTGAAGCATTTGTCTCGATCTCAAAGGGTTGTTCCAAGTTAGGTAATGAAAGCATTGGGACTGAACAAAAGTGATGCTTCAAATCATCGAACACTTTTTTTTGGGACAATTCCCACACAAATGTTTCCTTACCACCTCCCATGTTTATTTGGATGAGGTCCCATACAATATGGGAGAATCCCAACAAGAACATGAAATGGAAATTGACAAGGCCTAAGAAGCTCTGAAGCTCAGTGAATGTGGTTGGGGCTGGCCAGTCACAGATGACTTGGATCTTGGTTGGATCAACATGCACACCATGTGCATCAACAATGTATCCTAGGTATTATACCATGTCCATGCCAAAGGAAAAAATTTCCAAGTTGACATATAGGTTGTGCTGCCACAGAGTGTGTAGAACCTATTGAATATGATTCAAGTGTTCTTCCCAACTCTTGTTGTAGATGAGGATGTCATAAAGATACACCATGACAAAATAATTAGTGAAATACCACAAGATATCGTCCATCATTCTCATGAAAGTTGTTGGGGAATTTGTCAAACCAAAGGGCATGAACATCCATTCAAAAAGACCTTATTTTCACTTGAAGGTAGTTTTCCATACATAAGTGTGTTCTATCTGGACCTAATTGTAGCCAGACTTTAGATAAATATTACTGAAGTATTTGGCCCCCTTTAGTTGATCAAGGAGATCGTCTCTTTGGGGAATCAGGTACTGGTTCCTGACAGTAATTTAATTTAGGGCCCAGTAATCAATGCAGAGTTGTCAGGTCTCGTCTTTATTCTGCACCAACACGATTGGACTTCCACAAGGTGGTGATTTGGGTTGGATGTGCCCCTTGAGAATAATTTATTGGATATCATGCTTTATCTCCTCATTTTCTAGCAGAGAGTGGCAATAGATTGGGCCATTGGGTAGCAGCGCACCGGGGGTCATATCGATGGGACTCTTGACCTGAAAGTGAAGAGGTACCCCGGTAGGTGATGAGAAGATGTATTTGTATTCTTCCACAACCTTATCCACTTGCTTCTCCTGCATGGAGAGGTCATTCATGGAGGCCATGGATGTGGCTGCAACCTTTCGCTCAATCTGAGAGAGAATCATGAAGAATAAAAACTTCTTGATCTGAAAAATGACCTTCCTGCAATTCTTGTTAGAGATCAAGGAAATAGCACTAGGTGGGACTACCGCAGGTATCTTTTACAATTTCCTATTCAAAGTAATAATAACATTGCAAGGCCTAGACTCATATACAACATAATGTTTCCATAAATAAGGTTGGCCCAAATGAACATCACAAACGTCAATGGGAGCAAGATCACACAATACCTCATCTTTGAATGGCTTGATTTCGTACGATAGGAACATTGTTGGTTGAGGCAAAGAACACTTCCTTGATGGAGCCATCCTATGGTGTAGGGTTGTGGGTGCAGAGTTGTCGACAGGGAAATCCACTTGATGACCTCTTCTGAGATGAGGTTCTTCTAGCTACTGCTATCGATAATAAAGTGTAGTGGAGTGCCTTTCACCCACATCTATGAATGAAAAAGGCATTCTCCTTCCTCTGGCTCATCAGGTTCATCGGGTTGGACCTTGTTGGTAGCAATGATGGCACTGGATTATGCGTCAATGATCCATATCCCCTTTTCTGGTTCTATATCAAAGTCGAAACCCACATCTTATTCAAAGTCTTTTACCTCGGCCACCAATGACTTCTTTGAGCGGAAATCAACAATGTTATTCCAGGGGTTCTTATGGAAGTCGCACCGCTTCCTGGTATCTTTGTTCATCTTCCCATTGTCCTTCTTTTCTTACGTCTTAGACTGGTTATTCTAAGGTTTCCCGTATTTTATCTATCCTTTGTTCTGCAGGTTGGGGCTACCCTTGCCATGCTTCTGCTGTGAGGGGTTCCCAGACCCAAACTTTTTTGTCTTTTGTTTAAGCTTCTTCTCAATTTTGACAACATATCGATAGGTCGYGCCCAAGGATGAGATGTCCAAAAAATCCATTTCTATTTGGATGTATCTATGTASACCTCTGCGATACTTGAGAACCAAATTTCGATCATAATATTTTATACCCAAATTGACATGCAAGGTATGGAAGACATTGGTGAACTCTGGCATTGTTTTGTCTCTTTCCTACCRCAGTGTAGTCCAGCTTGTATACAAGTCGTCATAACTTCCAACAAGGTAGTATTTTTCCTTAATAACATCCCTGAAATAACCCCAAGTGGGTGCAACTGCAAATAACTTTTTCTTACAAAAAGTCTCCCACCAATATTTGACATGGGGGACAGCCTTGAGGAGCACAAATGTAATATTTTCTCTATCATAAAAGTTGTGGACAGAAAAATACCCTTCTAGAAGGTTTAACCATTTATCTAAGGCATCYGCATCTATTTGACCTTCAAATATAGGAATATAAAAATTKATTTGTACCTTGAAGGGGGTAGCCCCTCCGCTTGAGGTAGATGTGTTGCTTATYGACAATCATCRAAGGATTTGTGAAAAGTTTTCCATCATCTCGTTCCTCTRTCACTCAAGGGATTCCTCGAGCAACATTTTGAAAGGATCTCTTGTCCCTTATTATTTATTTTCTCCCACCATGGACGATTTCTTGGGTGTGAGAGAGAAWTTTTCCTCGAGAGAAACAAGCTTGAGACCCAACTCTCTATACCCTGATCGCATCAAGGACATGCATTTAAAAAAATGACAAGGAGTAGACCACTCTGATACCACTGATCCATATTTATGAGTGGAATGAAATGAAACCACACATTTATAATATTAACACAGAGACATAGTGAAAAATAACAGAGATACAATAAAGCTTGACTTCTATTAAATAACAAATATGTTGAAAAGTGTAAAATGCAAACTGAAAACAAGCTTTCTAGAATGGTGGCATATTATCTCTGAGAAAATATGTGAAGGCTATGCTCATTCGCAAGAAGAAGAATGAAAAAACCCTAGACATCCAAAAACCTAACCCTAGGAAATGAAGTACCAAAATTCATGTGGGCCCCATTGGGGTAAGTTAGTACATTAACTTCCCGGGGTCGAAACTTTTGCATACGATCTTTGTTTAGGGCGCACGATAGCTCATTGGAAAGGTATTGATGAGGAGATTAATTTATGGGCTTAATAAAATACTTTGGTTTTCATTAAGGTGAATAATCATGAAAAAAATCGTTTAAGCCCTTGAAATGGCCCCGAAAGTTTGGGACCCGAAGAACTGCTAAAAATAGTAAGTTGCCAAAAAAATTGTTTTGAGCAAGATGGAAATGGTGGGTGGCCACCGAGATCCTCCTAGATCATGCACACCCATAAGATCATGATTTTCCTCTTTCCAAGGAAGTCTTGCGTCAACCATGAATTTCTAGGATATTGCACTCATCCCATCCCTCTCATTTGTTGCTAAGAGGACTTTCTTAGCTACCACCCAAACTCAATAATTTTTGGGAGGATACACTTCAACCAACCCAATCTTCTCATTAAATGATTTAGGCTAGAGGGAAAATGAGTGGGATACTTTCAAATTCAAAAATTACGAAAATTGATTTTGGAAATAGTGGCTTGGAATTAATTACAAAGTAGACCCCCATTGGCCCCCTCACCATTTCCCGCTCATGGTATCATGGTCCCTATAGGCGTTAGTGCCACAATGAGTTTCTTGGAATTTTTCATTAATCAAAATAAGATACATATGCATTACCCTTGATTTCTCCAATTCAACTTGACATGTTAATAAAAAATTTATGGCGAAACTAAAACAATGTTAAGCATAATTAATTACAATTTGTCAGGGGGTCAAAATGGGGACATTACACACAAGCGCTATGTATAGGTTTTTGAATAATTCGGAAGGGCTTCCCAAACTAGATATCACCTCTAGCATCCCAAGGAAGAAAGATTTATTTTTCGTTGTTCAACCTTATGTTGGAAACTTAATGGGAGCATGGAAAAGCCATAAAACCCTTGAAGAGTGGATATATAAGGACCACACCCCTTGTTTTAAGGTATATTCAAATTTTAATCCAATGGTAAGGGATTTTATGCCTTTCATTTTTTTTTAAAGAGGATAAAGATGTGATTTTCAGAAGTAGGTCATGGTTCTTCAGATCCCATGGTTTATCTTTAATATTATTTTGATTTTGATTCATTTGAAATAGTGGCTTCATTATGTTGGTTTGGGTTTTACTACTCTGTATCCACATCATTGTATTAAGCAAAGAGATCCTTGAAACAATAGTGAATAAAATAGGAATATTTGTAGACAACGATATTGAAAAATCTAGTATGTTTTCTTGTGCTTGAATACTTGTGGAAGTGGATCATGCAAGTGGCCTTGTGGAAGTTTTTGAGTTGCATATAGATAATTTGATCCATGTATAGAATATGGATTATGCACAAATACCTTTTAATTTAATATTTTTCATGAGTATGATTATTTTATTAAAAACCATGTTAAGAGGGCTCTCTTCCATACTAAGGAAAATGAGGAAGGATTCTCAAAGGTAAAAGGACAAAACCATTGTAATAAGATTTCCTTTAAAAAAAACAATAATATTGAAACATGCAAGAAAACTAGTTTCAAGGTTCTAGAGTAGGAACAAGAAGAGCATCAAGAAAATGAGGCTAAAACCCAATTTTCATCTAGATTAAAGCTTCAAGAGAAAAATAAGTGAAGAAAGAATATAATAGATAAATATACACTCCAATAAAATGGGGAATCCAACGCAAACAATTAGACTATACTCTCTAGAGACATTCCAAGGATTCAATCCCTTATGGTCAAATATGTTATTGTCCATGTAGGAATCTAGGAGTAGTCTTGTAAAAACTAGATGAACATGGATTCATCATTGGTGTTGGATAGAATAATTGCAGTGTAGTATGCACATTTTGTGGCATGAAATTGATCCAAAATGAATTGAAACAAATTAATAGTTGTAAGAATCAGTACCTAAGAGCAATTTGACAATCAATGAGATTATATAAAATATTAAAGACAATGAAAATGTAAAAGTAAATATGAAAAAAGAGAGGGAAAAAAATTAACTAAAATAGAAATTGAAAATAGGAGAGAAAATATTGACGAATAGGAAAGGAAAGGTCAAACCTATTGACCTTCCCATAACCACATATCTCTTTATTACTTCTTGTAATTTCACTCTCAAAGGGTATTTTCGTCAAGGAGGGGAGTATGCATAGAAAGACCTCAGTTGCATTGTAACTAGAGATTGTCGAAATGAAAATTGAGCAACCATTTGAAGTTGGTTTTCATGTTTTGATTTCTAGGGTAAAATATATATCTCCATTATATGATTGATTGTGTTTTTGGTAAGTAATATATTATATTTGATTTACATGCTAATCTTATTTATGGTTAATATGTTGTTTTGAGTGTGTCAATGGTGCTAATGAAGAATTCCCAGTTGTAGTTATGTTGATTTTACTAAGAATTTCATTCCCCATGAAAAAATGAATAATTCCAACAGCTTTGCAATCTCCATTGTTAATCTTACTCTGGGATTCAGGATCAAAGGCTATCATGAGATACTTGTTGCATATTAATAGTTAAATTTATAAATCTGATAGCAAGGAACAATATAATAAAAAATAGTGAATTGGAGATCATTGGCATCCCAAAGCCAACTTGCACACTATGCATTTCATGATGTTGAGGCTGCAAAGCAATCCCAAGTGAGGCTAGATGTTGTGAACTTATCCCTCTTAAGGCCATACAAGTTTGTACAGGTCATGTGTCTCTCTTCCTCCAAGGCTATGCATTGGACGATGTTTTTTGGGTGTCAGTGTGTATGTTGGATGGTGGAAATTGTTGGCATCTTTGTCAACTAAAGATTAGTGAATACAATTTTGAAGTGCAATACAAATTCTCTTGAAATGCTCTTTCCTTCATCCATTGGAATATGTGGTTTGATGTGATTTGGAATGTATGGCCTCTAATACATTTGGATGGTTTAGGGTTTTTCTTATTCCCATTTATCAAGAAGAAAATTCACACAATTAACAATTAATTTCCATCTCATATATTAAATAATGACTCTCTCTCATATACTTAATGAGTGAACCCTCATGCATGTATTATTTCATTTCCTTTTTATACATGTTCTAGATAATTTAATTTCATATACATATGGATTGTACAATGGCTAGCTCATATATGATTTAAGAATGGGAATTGAACCATGTATGTCATCGGTATGCCAATATTGAGAGTAGTCACATGATAAATAGAGGTTGGTCATTGAGAAACCTATTTTATTTATTGTTTCCATTGACTCTTATATTCTTGAAGTTATTTTCTCATTCGATCACAGTATTGGTTCATTAGTTAATGAAGAGTTTGGGCTAAGTTGATGCCAAGTAGACCTATTATGGTTTAAATTCACAATACATAATATATGTGAAGAGATTTGGCTCAAAAACAAAGCAATACAATCAAAAAACCCATCTTCTCATACCTCAAGAGTAGGAGCAATCTTTGAAGTAAAGAAACATAGCCAATTTATGTGTTCCTTCCTAGTGAAAAACAATAGATAAACCAACTTAGATATTGTTTATTATTATCCTTGCAAATTTGTTTCTTGCATGCAAGTTACACCAGATAATAGGCCATATCACCAATCCTAAGTATTTTTTCAAAGTAGTTTCACTCATAACTGCAACAAGAACACGTGCATTATTTCCATTTTAAACGTTGATATCTCTATCTAAGACTAGGAATAAATAGCATAAAGTTAATTATGAAAAGTATCCATGTTGGTGAAGTGATTCAGATATAATTCCCTCATTTATAGACCATATGGTATCAGAGAAGTTGAATCCTTGAATATGGCACAATTGTATTGTAATTGAAGAGAACGTAAACCTAGCATGGGTAAAGAAAAAGGAGAAATGTTGTAATACCTACAGGCCATCAATGTGTAGATTCAAGAAGAGAACAAACACTTGAAGGACAATATCTAGATGTATGACTATAGGATGGAAGATATGGAGAAGAAACTTGATACTTCTACCAAACTCATGCCATTGTGAAATAAATGATTTAATTAGCACCAAGAATCCCTCACAACCGTAATGGAATATTGGTACAAGAACACATTGTAGCTTATGCAATCCAAAGAGAAGTTCGTCTAAATGGAAAGTTGGAAGGAGGATATTCTCACTAAAATAATGGCTCAACTACAACTAGAGTTCGCAGAGAAGGAAGAAGCATTGACAAAACTACAAGCAATTTTCCAAGAGACCAAGGAGGCAAAGCCACCTTTAATTATCGGTATCGAGGCCATCACCATGACCAAGAAATTTTTATGGTAAGATCACCTTCCTTAGACATTTCTCAAGACTATTTTGGTGAATTTGAAAAGCATATTAGGGGCATTGGTTTGAAATTGTTAAGGTGGATGGGCTACGATGGACAAGGGATGGGAAAGATAATACAAGGAAACCTAAGATCCATTGTAGCTATACCAAGGGCCAAGCATGAAGGTCTAGGTTTTGATGGTAAAGAGAAAAAATCCATGAACAATAAGACCACATTTTTAAGGTAAAATGCATGGTAGTGTTGGCTTTATCATTAGAAGAAAAAGTAGTAGTGGATGAGGGTGGTAGCACACCACCACTCCATCCTTCTACTGACAGATTGAAAAAGGGAAATGATGAGGAAAGTGCAATGAATATATTCACCATCACTTTGAAGAAGTGAAAATAATATCACTAAGAACAAGAAGACAAATAGAAAGAGGTATGCAACAGGAAAACATCCATTATTTGTCATTGTTGCAAGAAGAAAGTCCATAGAGCTACCAGTTGTTGTTGTGCCAAAGTATGTTTCCTTTTCATAAATAAATTTCATCTTAAGGCATATTTATGGGAGAATAAAGACACATTCCACAACCCATATTTATTTCAGAGGAGAAATGGAAAGAAGACTTTCCCAAAACAACAACAAATTTAGATGCACAAGGAGAAAAGGGCTATGTTAAGTAGTCCATATAGTAACACCAAGAAATTTTTCCACCACTACAAATTGAGTTTCCATTAGGAAGAAAATTATTCACAACTTCACCTAGATATTTTCCCTAGTACTCGCATAGACAAGAGAAGAGTGTGGAGAATATAGAGTAAATAGGATGAAGAGTTACCCGCGTCTCCATCCCAAGGAATAAAAGTTGTCCAAAGAGTTACAGTAGCACAAGAGGTTATACTCATCAATAAAGCAAGAAATTATTTATTGGAATATGGAGAGAGAATAGAAGGATATCAAGCATGGGTTAACATTTCATTCATTGAAACCTAGTTGAAGAATGGATCACTAGCCGATGAACCAACTTACCCATGAGAAAAAAATTGGAACAACTAGGTGGTAAATTGATCCGGATTTATGAGCGGTACAAAAGGAATAATAAATTAAATACAATAACATAGATATGCAAAGAACAACAAAAGATATCAAGTGAACAACAACTTATATTCAATAAATGAAATAGGTTGAAACTCTAAAACTGCAGAACTGAAAACAACTTGCTCGAATGGTGGTCGCTATCTCTGAGAAGAGATGTGGTTGCTACATGCATCCGTCTGAGAAGAGTGATTACAATGAGGCTCTAGAGGCCTTTTTAAAATTACTCATGAATGCCAAAACCCTAGACATCCAAAAACCTAACCCTAGGAGATGAAACGCCAAAAGTTATGTGGGCCCTGATGGGTAAGTTAGTACCTCAACTTCCTGGGGTCGTAAATTTTGCATACGGCCTCTGTTTTAGGCACATGATAGCCTGTTGGAAAGGTATTTTCGAGAACTACACATTATGTTGTAAAAATCTGACTCCATCTATATTTTGACTATGGCAAGCCAAAAAAACATTGTTTAGGGCCCCAAAACGGCCCTGTAAGTACATAAATATGTAATGACATAAAAACTTCCAAAATAAGCCAGTTGGATTAGGTGGGCAGCCACCAATCTCCACCTGGAAGCTGTGTAGGGCTTCAACCAACCCTGAAAGTGTATAATCCACAATTACAAAGAATTACAGAAGAACGTGTTGAACTAACAATTGTCAAGAGGAACCAGTTGGAATAGGTGGGTGGCCACTAATATCCACCCGGATCAGTCCTCCCTACTTAGGAAGCCATGGTCTCCATTGCGTTGAGTGCCCCCATAAAGTGAGGAAAATTTTGTTGAATTTGGCCCCGAGTAAGCCACTTGCCTTGGTGTAGGAGTTTCTCTGCCTTGACAACCCGATAAAGATGGATCCTCTGCTGGAAAGTGGCCTTGACCTGTGTGCCCACTATCTAATCATTGGATGCATGTTCCATGCAATTAGGGTTGTTCTCTATTGGTGTCAACTATTCTGCGATCTCTCAGGTGTCCAATAATGGTGGAAAATATGGTTGAATGAGGTCTACATTAAACATTCGGTGCAAGCCAAGGAAGGGTGGAGTGTTGAGCTCTAAAGCATTGCTACCTACAACCTTGGTGATAGTGTAAGTCCCATAGTGAAGTGGGCAAAGCTTCTGTAAGGCGCTCTTTTCGCAAATGTAACCAGACCTTGTCTCCCACCTGAAACTGGTGCAATACCCAGTGTTGATCATGGCATTGCTTGTACTTAGCATTGGATTTCTACAAAATCTCATGTACCTATTGGTGGATGTGTTGAATCCACTTAATGAATCTGGTGGCTTTGTCTTCTTCAAACTAAACATGGGAATATTTTGCTTGTGTGGTTGCAATAGGTAGTGCAACATCAATGGGACCCAAGGGTTGGAATCCCAGCCCCACCTAAAATGGTCTATGGTCATTGGAGTTATGGAGATCCCTATTGTAGTTGTGTTGAACATAGGGAATACTCTCACCCCATGTATGTATATTCTTAGAGTTGTACATGCACAGGATGTGCACAATCATCAGATCAACGACCTGTGTTTGGACATCACTTTCGGGGTGGAAAGCATTAGATTTTGTGAGCTTGGTTTCCAACAGTGACCAGAGAATCGACCAAAATGTGTTGAGGAATGTGTTGTCCCAATCTGAGGTGATGGTCTATGATATCCAAAAATGGACCCACACTCGTTCGAAGAAGATATTGGAAGTATATGTCGTTGTGATGCTCTTCTTCTAGAATTTTATAATGACCATCTTCTAAAACCAATCAACCACCAAAAATACACAAACATTGTTGTTCTTGGTGGACAGAAGGCCATACATGTAATTCATTGAGATGGATTTCCAAGGCCTCTCGGGAGTAGGAAGAGGGGTGTATAATACTTGATTCTTGATGGCTAGCTTGGAAATGGCACAAGAAGTTCAAGATATGATGTACTTGATGACGTCTTGTCGAAGTTTTTTCCAATAACAATGTTTATGTAGAATGGAAACAATTTTCTCCATGCCAAAATGTCCTACCATCCGACTGTAGTAATCCTCCCAAATCAGCTTGGCACACTCACTTGTGGGAAGAAAGAGGTGGCCGAGATGACATAACATTCCATCATGGATGTGAAATTCGGTGATATTTTATCCTATACCCAAGAGATGATAGGTGGTACCAAAGTCAAGGTCATTCTGATAAATTTGGGGCCACTCAAATACCTCATGCCCATAGGAATGGAGTATTGTGGTGAGTGCAGCAATGGGAGGGCGACTAAGGAAGTTAGAGACATGATTTGTGCTCCCTGTTTTATACTTGATGTTGATATGGAACTGTTGTAGGTATGTGGACCACTTTTGATGGAGTTCGTTCTGCAACTTCCCCTGTGTCTGTATGAACTACAAAGGCTTGTGATCAGTGTGGATGATGGTCTCCTTTCCTAGAATGTAATGTTTCCATTGATGGTAGGCTTGCACAATGGAATACATTTCTTTGTCATAGGTGGGGTATTTCCATACAGTATCTGAGAGTGTCTCACTATGGTATGCTACTAGATGACCGTGTTGAGTGAGAACTGTTTCTACAACATAATCAGAGGCATCAGTCTCAATCTCGAACGGTTGTTGCAGATCAGGAAAGGAGAGTATTGGAGTTAAGCAAAAGTGATGCTTCATATCATCAAATGCTTGTTGTTGTGCCAAACCCCATGTGAACTTTGACTTGCCACCACCCTTGGTTACTTGATCGAGGGCCCATGCAATATGGGAGAATCCCAAAAACAATCTTTGGTAGAAGTTGGCAAGTCCCAAGAAGCTCTGAAGCTCGGTTAGTGTGGTTAGGGCTAGCCAGTCACGAATGAATTGGATCTTAGTTGGATCCACATGTACCCCATGCTTATCAATAATGTAGCCTAAGTATTGGAACTTGTTCATGCCAAAGGAGAATTTTTCCAAGTTGGCATATAGCTTGTGCTACCGCAGAGTTCCCAAAACCTTTTGAATATGTTGCATGTGCTCCTCCCAAGTTCTGCAAAAGATGAGGATGTCATCTAGATATACTACCAAAAAATAGTTGGTGAAGTGTCTCAATACATCGTCCATCAATCTCATGAAATTTGTTGGTGCATTTGTTAAGCGAAAGGGCATGACCAACCATTCTAAGAGACCTTCTTTAGATTTGAAAGTTGTCTTCCATACATCAGTTGGTTCAATGGGAACCTAGTGGTAGCCAGGATTTAGGTCAATCTTGTTGAAGAAAATTTCCCCCTTGAGTTGGTCAAGAAGATCATCAATTCATGGAATTGAGTATCGGTTTCAGACTCTGATTGTGTTTAATGCTCTATAATCAATGCACAGCCACCATGTCCCATACTTCTTTTTCACTAGCACAATAGGGCTTCCACAAGGGGAGGAGTTGGGTCAGATGTACCCCTTCTGAAGAAAATCTTGGATCTGGCGCTTGATTTCATCATTTTCCATCAGTGAGCGATGATAGACTGGTCCATTAGGAAATGGTGCACCGGGGGTTAGATCAATTGGATGCTTGACTTGGCAGTGCGTCGGTACCCTGGTGGGTGAGGAAAAGATGTATGTATACTCTTCCATGATCCATTCCACTTTCTTCTGCTCCTAAGAGAGGCTCTATTTAGAGGTCACATATGTGGTGGCGACCTTTTTCTCACTGTGAGCATGGATCACAAAGAAGACGAACTTCCCAGTATGTGAAATGACCTTACTGCATTACTTGGTAGAGATTAAAGAAATAGCAGTAGGTGACGCTACCTCTAGTATCATCTAAAATTGTCTACCCAAAGTAATAATAGCACTATGGGGTATAGAATCATACACGGTATGTCTCTTCCACAAATATGGCTAGCCTAAAATAACATCACAAACTTCAAGGGGATCAGCATACAATACCTAGTCTTTGAAGGGCTTGATGTTGTTGGTCAAACAACACTATTGGCTGACACGGAGATCTTGTCCTTAGCGAAGCTAGCCGATGGTGTAAGGTTGCGAGTGCGGTGTTATCTAAAGGTCAAACTGCTTGACGACCTCTGCTAAAATCAGGTTCTTTTGATTGTTGCTATCAACAATGAAATGCAGCGGAGTCCCCTTTACCCACATCTATGAGTGAAAGAGGCCTTCCCCCTCCTCTAGTTCTTCTGGTTCGCTTGGTTGGAATTTGGTGTTAGTGATAGTGGAAATGGGTTCGACATTGATGATCTGGTTCCCACTTTCTGGATTTGATTCAGAGTCATAATTTTCCTCGGACTCAGAATCTTTCTCTTCGGCCACCAGTGACTACTTGGAGCGACATTCTTTGTTGTTGTTCCAAGGGATTTTGTGGTATTCACACCATTTTTCGATGTCCTTCTTTGAATTCTCATTATCCTTCTTGGGTTGCATCTTTGACTGGTTGCCCTAAGAGAGGACGTATTTTCTCTATCCCTTGTTTTGTTGGTTGGGGCTACATTTTCCCTACTTCAGTTGTGAGGAGTTTGCAAATCCAAACTCTTGCATCTTTTGCTTAAATTTTTTCTCGATCTTGACAACATATCCATAAGCCACACCTAATGAAGCGATGTCCAGGAACTCCATTTATGTTTGAATGTATCTATGGAGACATCCATGGTATTTGAGCACTAGATGTCGTTCAGAGTATTTGATACCCAATTTGGTGGGCAGGGTATGGAAAATATTGGTGAAATCTAGTACTATCTGGTCCCTTTCCTGACGCAGTGTGGTCCATCTTGTGCATTGGCCCTCGTAGCTTCCAATAGGGTACTATCGTTCTTTAATGGCATCCCTGAAGGAATACCATGTGGGGAAAACCACAAATATTGTAGATTCATATATGGACCTTTTCTTAGAGTAAGTATCCCACCAGTCCTTAACATAGGGAATGACCTTGAGGAGTGAAAAAGTTATGTTTTCCCTGTTAGAAAAATTGTGGACCGAAAAATACCCTTCGAGAAGATTCAACCATTTATATACAACATATACATCTATTAGTGCTTCAAATAACGAAATATCAAGATTTACTTGTACCTTGAAGGGGGTTTCATGGTCGCTTGATGAAGATGTTTCTCCTGTGGGAAACCGTTGAAGGATCTGTGAAAAGTTGTCCATCATTCAGTTCCTTTGTCGCGCAAGGGCTTTATCGAGAAACATTTTAAAAGGATCTCCTGCTCCATCATATTTCTTTTCATCCCCCATAGTTTGTTGTCGAGCTTGACCTGGCCAATCTTGCAAAGGCTTGACTGGTTTGAGTCCCAACTTCTTGTACCCAAATCTTGTCAAGTACATGCACAAAGAAAAATAAATAAAGAGAAGACTTCTCTGATACCATTGATATGGACTTATGAGCGGAACGAAAGGAATAACAGATTGAATACAATAACACAGAGATACAGAGAACAACAAAAGATATCTAGTGAACAATAAATTCTATTGAATAAATGAAATAGGTTGAAACTATAAAAATACAAAACTGAAAACAACTTGCTCGAATGGTGGTAGCTATCTCTGAGAAGAGATGTGGCTACTACATGAATCCGTCTGAGAAGAATGATTACAATGAGGCTCCAAAGGCATTTTTAACATTACTCATGAATTCATAAACCCTAGACATCCAAAAACATAACCCTGAGAGATGAAACACCAAAAGTTATGTGGGCCCCAAAGGGTAAGTTGGTACCTCAACTACTCGGGGTCGTAACTTTTGCATACGACCTCCATTTTAGGCACGTGATAACCCGTTGGAAAAGTATTTTCTACAACTACACATTGCTCTTTCAAACTCTGACTTTGTCTATAGTTTGACTACGGCAAGCCAAAAAACACTATTTAGGGCCCCAAAATGGCCTTGGAAGTACAAAAATATGTACTGACAAGAAAACTTCCAAATTAAGCTAGATGGATTAGGTGGAAAGCCACCAATATCCACCTGGAAGCTGTGTAGGGATTCAGATAGCCTCAAAAGTGTAGGACCCACAATTACAAATAATTACAGAAGAGAATGTTGAACTAACAAATGTCAAGAGGAGCAAGTTGGAATAGGTGGGTGGCCACCAATATCCACCTGGATCATAAATGGAGGTTGGATAATTAATGAGGATTGTGTTGCACACAAAATATTTTAATTTTATTAACATTGATACAAAGATGGAGTGGTATGTAAGCATGTGTGGCAGTAGAGAATTGTATCCATTGTTAGGTTAAAGTTGATTCGGTAAAAGAGTCAAAAAATTTAGGTCAACAATGGTAGTTCCGGGCACATGGTTTTAGTAGCTCGTGGTTTCACATCCCATGGTTTTCATGTAATAAAGCCTTTAAAAGGTTGGTAATAATCCATTGTAATGTGTTGAGAGTTGAGCAGTGAAGGCTCACTTGGTTGGGGCCAAGATTTTGGTCGGCTTGGCCAGGTTTGGCCAAGGACAATAATATATCTATTGTTGGTTGGTTTTTCCCGTAATGGTTTTCCAAGTTACATCTGGTGCATATTTTATGTGTGCATGTTGCTATGTTGGTATTGTTTTAATCGCTCAATTTTTTTAATATGGTATCAAATCCATGATTGGCCTAGAATATCTAATGAGAGTGGCCTAGGGATTTTGGGAATGGGGGCTCAAATATTTACCTGGGATCTCTCACAAGATCGGGGCAAAGTTTGACAGATGTCACGAGGACCATTGTTGCGTCTGGTGAAAATCCATGAGAATAAGTCACTAAGATCACTGGTTAGTGAGCTGAGAGTCGTTGGTATGTTGGAAGTATATGCTCACTGAGGTATGGAGAGGTCTCATATAGAGAAATAAGGTCATGGGAATGGATTTAGGTGTGCCCATGTGTTGTGACCGCAACAACCCCCCTTTACTTTTTCTATTACAAGCGAAAGGAAAGGGCCCCCCTACTAAAATTTCAATCCTATTACCTAATCCTCTACTGCTTGAACCTAATTCTATTTCTTTTCCTACTTTGATAGAGTTGAGAGGTTTAATATGTCTTTATGATTATCTTTGATGGGTGTTGTTTATTCCTTTCAATTGATGATCTCAGATGTCTTCATGATACTTATTGACCTATGATGTTTCGTTGACATTTGTGTGATAGAATTGACATGTCATCTTCTAAGATTTTGTTGATTCTGAAGTGCTTGGTAATCTTATGTAGAGGTAAGGTTTGTTCTATTGCATGTCTTGATTAACTAAATAAAACTATGCATCTTCCTACTGGAATGTTTTTGTTCATGTTTTCATCTTTATGCTTTCGCATGTAGATTCTACTCACCTATTTTGAACTCTAAGTCTAAATTGCATAATTTTTTATCCTTCTTTTGAGTTGATACTTGACACATGCAATTTCAGGACACTCATCTACAACCACCATATTATCGTTGAATAAACCTAACACTCTCTTATATATTGTCTTGAAGGTTAGGAATATACTATTTATAGTATTGATCGTATGGCTGGTATCATGCTTTTGTTTTGCATGAGAACGTTTACAGTGACACTTCATTCACAAGACTACTCCAGCCTTGAGAGGCCTATGGGGGAATCTCTTGATCCTTTTCCACAACCTTGACCTTGATTATTTCCAAGATTCTCCTTATTGGGAAGAAAATTACCTTTGGTTGTAGTTTCCTCAAGTTTCAAAGCCCCTGAGGTTATCGAACCCACCTTTCCTAGGAGCCTATCCTTGAACCTCTTATGATTGGTTTATATAGGATCTTCTCTTGGTCTTACCTCTCACAAAAACCCATGCCCTAAGTCCATTCAATTTCATGGTCATGAGCCCTTGTCATGTTGTCGCCTTATGCATGTTAACTATTTGTCGCATTCACACATAGTAACCTGACGTAAATACCTTTTCCCTGACCTGGTTGTTTTCCCGCCCCTCGCGATTTGAGCATGTATGCCCTCTCAGATGTGTATATTGACTGGATTAACCTGTCATGTGCGCTTGGTTGTAGTCAATGTCCTATTTCCACTCTTCGCTATTTGCGATGTTAAATCATCACATGAAGTGTCGTATACTTCGCCTCCATCACTTTCCCTTTGTCGCAGCTTAATCGCCACATCCTTCATCACTATGTGTCGTCTCTCCTCTCCATAGAGTTTAGTTTCCTAAATCCTACCTTATACACCTTTTTTCTAAATTGTGGCCCCTAGGTGTAGAACCTTGACCAGTGGAACCCTAAGGAGTCATGGAACTTGGACTTGTGTAATTTGGGCTTAATTTTCTAACTTGCAATTTAATTTAATTTTTCTTTATTTTTGTAGATACTTATTTTATTTATTTTTATAATTATTTATTTTTATAATTATTTATTTTTATTGCTCGTGATTTTCCCCATGGTTTTTCACCCTAGAATTACTATATGTGTTTACTTTTACTGAGAGGGAAAATCACATCATGTTTACATTAAACATTTTACATGCCCATAAACTTGTTTTTTACAGGGATAAACTAATGTGTATTAAACTAACTAACCATTTAACTATTTAACAAGTAAATCATTTTCTAATATCTAAATGCAAAAACTCAAAAAAGAAAAACAAATCCATTTTTCATTTTTTTTTTTTCAATGCAAATTTATTTTCATTTTAATTTTAATTTAGTTTTGATTTAGACTTTTTATTTCTCCCTCACACACTAGAAACCTCACACCTCACATACTATTCCATATATTATTTTCTAGGATTTCCTATTTTTTTAGGAATTTCTTTGTCCCCTCCTTGAATGGAATGGGAACTATGTTATCATATAAAAAAAAATTACTATTCCCAATGCCTTAAAATTCATATCATAAACAAGTTTTATTTGAACATTAATTATAAAGCATGCAAAAAGGATGGGGCTTAGTTTTGTTCTTATTAACTCGTGGGAATATTCATCATGACTTCACCTACCTTAAAAACCTAATGACGATGTGTATCCCGACATGCATTAAGTTGATATATTTGGATTGGTGGATTATTATACTATTAATTGTTGAAAAGTGTGCACAAGAGAGAGGGGAAAGAGTTTAATAATGTTGTATTAATTCATTTATACTAGCTCGTCAGGAGTGGGAGCTAGAGTAAAATCGTCGACGTCGTTGTCTCGTCAAGAGTCTTAAGTTGATCTTCGTCACCAAAGGGAGTGGAGTGAGGTGAGAGTGGAGAGCCAGGAGTGTGAGCCTAACATCAAATCTCGACGACGATGAGGGTGGATAGTATATTATATTATATTATATTATTATTATTATTATTTTCTTGTTTTTGTTTTTTTCATTTTGTTATTTGTTTATTTAATTTAATTTTTTAATTTTTCATAGATTAATAGTTTTCCGTAGGTAAGATGAATAAGCAACTTGAATGGGCCTAATGGTTAAAAACATGTGTTTTCTCCTCCGAGGTCACATGTTCAAATCTAGAGGGTGGTAGGGTAATTATCATTATTAGGGTAATTTTTATTTTTCATTAATGGGGGTTAATTAGTTTAGTTTAATTTTAATTTTCTTTGATTTTTTACATAGGATTAGGAGTAATCATTTATTTAAATTTTGTTAATAATTCTAAATATTTTTTCTATTTTGCTATTTTTATTTCATTTTTTTTTATTTTATTTCATTTTATTATTTTTCTAATTTTCAAAAAGGGAAAATTAGCAAAAATGTAGCAAGCCACGGGTCTTATTCCCACCTAGATTTTTATTCAAACTATCTCTAGCGGATGAACCATTTAAATCGTTAATTTTGAAAATCTCTTATACATGTGTGACTCTTTTTCGTAGATTGAGGATCAATGGTCCAGATTAACCCACAGGCTCAATCAACGGTTGTTGAGTGATGATCTTTAAACGAGCATAAATTTTGCTACATGAGTCGGAATTGGTCCATGATACCTCGTTGGAAAGTTATCGAACAAAGGAATGTGGTTGAAGGGGTCTCCAAGCCAGACATGTGACATAAGACATCGAAAAACATAGAAAACAACAAAACATGGATTTGGGGGCAGAAATGGACACACAAAATTCATGCAGCCATATCTAGGGATATGCGAAATGAAATCGGGCCCATAATGGATCGATGGAAATTTGGAGAAGAGAATAGGATAATAGGATGGGATGGAAATTGTTGGAAGATTGAGAGCGGAAATTTTCTGAAAATTCAAAACACAAAAGAAACCTGAGTTTAGTTGAAGAACAAGCTATGCGAACTTCAAACAGTCATATCTCAAGATATGGGAAATGAAATCGAGATAGCAAGAGCTCAATGGAGAGATAAGATATAGAAGGAGAAGACAAAATGATCTTATTCAGCATGCCAAGTATAGAAATGCCCAGAAGGAATAAAAAAAACTGGAAGACGACCCCAACAGGAAAAGACACAAATGTTTGCAAATTAATAACATTTTTAATGAATGTCATTTATAAGATTCCTAAGGACGAAAATAACTTCCTAGGAGACTCTCCAACTTTTTTTTGTAACCCCCACATATTCATTTTTGAAAATATGAAATAATTTTGAAATGTACAAAGTAATTGAGGGAAAACGAAACAAACAACCATGCGAGTTGAAGGGTCTCTCTTGTTTTATAAAAGATAGATCATTGAGAGTAATAAAGGAATTTTTCCCATTGTAATGAAAGACAGTACTATTACTTCCAAGTTAATAAAGAGCAAGAGGAATTCTAGAAATTTGTGATTTTGGTGGATGGACATGAGACTATTCTTTGTGCATTTGTCTTCCGCTGAGTAGATAAGATTCAGTTGTATGAAATATTTTTTCACTCTGCTTTTTTTGTTCATGTTGTCACATGTTTCCTTTTGGGTACATAAATTATGTTATAGATACATTGTACAACAATTTGTCTCTATATCTGCAACATTCTTGTTATCACATATCATTAGCATACATGAATTGTTTATGATTTTGATGATATCATCTCTCGTTGTACTCACTCTTTTAGTTTTTCTCCCAGGATAGGTTAGAATTAGTTAGATTATATTAGTTTTATTTCAGTTAGATTAGACTTAGGATTAATTAGAACTCTTTGGGGGACAGATCGTTGTTTTTCCCCTTTTTCCTTCTTTTAATTCTGAGTAGAAACGAGGCCCAGATACTCATTGAAAATGCTACACCAAACGAGAGTAGGTCTAATTGGAACCTACCATCGGGCGTTCTCCCTTACCTTATTGACAGGCCATTCAGAACCGTCAACACCATGGTCGTGTGATTTGATGGAAAAGACATTGGGTCCTGGTGCACAGAAGGTAGCATTGGTAGAAGCATCAACAAAGTGGCCACGAGCATCCAATTCTTCGCGGATTACATTGTGAATCTAGAGAAAGAGAAAATGATATTTTGAGTGTCTTCATGCGGAGATGGAGCTCTAGTGGGGTGACATGGAGCTAAAGTGAATTGCTAAGACGCAACTGCAAATCATTGGGGTTCTATCCAGGAAAAATAGTCACTTGGAGTTGACTATCCTATGGTTCCCGTGAAGAGAGAGCTCAGAGATGAAACCCTCAAGCTCATAAATCTTCGAACATAATTGGAGCCCAAGTTTTCTCGCAACAGAAGAAAGATGGAACTCTGGGACAAAATAGTTGTGTATTTATGGAAAGAATAGTTTTTCAAGGACACCTATACTACAGTGACAAATGGGAGAAATTAATCGGGAGATTTAAATATGTCAAGGAAGTTTTGAATAATGATAACCCTTGTTGTGATGCTATCGATTCTTTTGTCTAAGGAAAATCCTTATGCAGGAAAAACCTCAAGTAGGAAAGCGATTATGCCCATAACGAGAATTTGAATTCTCGACATTTAAACATTTTTAGAAGGGAAATATATATGAGAATCAAGATACAGATGAGGATGATGATACATTGTTGGAGAAGTCATATTTCAAGAAGAGAAAATAGTGCAGTAAGTATGGTCTGGTAACTAATATTGAAACAGTGAAAACTCTGCTTGAGGAAGTGATTACTCAGTAGTAGAGTTTTTTCAAGGATATGTTGGATTCATTGGAGAAGAAAGAGAAGATAAGAGAGTGTTTGGGGTAGAAGAGAGGGATCACATAAATGTTTTCAACAATGCAATGATTCTTCTTGTACAAAAGCTTCTCGGCAAGAGGGGGGGGATTTTTGTAGTGGAGACAACCATGGGAAATTTTTTCTATGGTGGTGTTTCTTCTACCTCTGATACACTACACCAAGGCAGCATGCCAAATAAATGGCCCAAGAAATGGAAGAGGGGTGAGGTTCCGCAGTTGATTAAATGGAAAGGTGAGAGAATGATAACTAAGTGTCGGGATAGAAGAAATTAAAAATAATAATAATAATAATTTTATTATAATGGAGTTGATTTTTTTTTATAAATGGGCATACAACTGTAAGACCTGGTTAGGAATGCGTACCACTGGTAAATTTTCGATAAAGTATAGACGTAGACCTAGGCGATAGGGAGGCACATTTCATATTCTCAGATACCCTGGTTATAAACCTTGAGGGGGTAAGGACCTAGAGGTGAGCGGTGCAGACTCACTTGGCGATTTGGATGTATTTTTTCCTGGGAAACCCCAAGTCAAGTTTAAAGGGGGGAATGTTAGGTTAACCTTGACTCAGTAAAAGAGTCAAAGTTGTTAGGTCAATAGTGGTGGTTTCAGGCACATGTTTTTAGTATATTGTGATTTCATATCCCATGGTTTACATGTAATAAAGCCTTTAAAAGGTTGGTACTACTCCATTGCAATGTGTCAAGAGTTGAGTGGTGAAGGTTCACTTGGTCAAGGCCGAGAGGTTGGTCTGCTTGGATGGGTTTGGCCAAGGACGACAATAGATCTATTGTTGGTTGGTTTTTCCTGTAAGGGTTTTCCAGGTTACTTATGGTGCATATTTTATGTGCGCGCATGTTGCTATGTGTGTATTTTTTTATTCTCTCTATTTTCTTAATATCCATGTCAGGAAAAAATGGATCCTAACCTAAGAAGGAAAACCACACCTTTTGTGGGGTCACTGCATGATGGCCTAGCTTTCAGGATCACACTAAACAAGAACATAACAAAATTTTGACTTGGCTTCCTTTGGCTACCAAGATGGACCACTCCAAGTCTAAGAATGAAATAGATTTGCATGTTGTATATGGGAGTGAATTTTTATTGAAGAGTTTGGATCTATAGATTGCGTAGAGTTGAGATTCAATTGGTAGACTTATGCACCATGGGAACAAGCAAGCCAAGAACCAGAACTAGAGGAAAAGTCAAAACCAGAGCTAGTAGCCAAGGATGTGAGCCAAAGCTAGATCCAGAGTTAGAGCCATATTCCAAAGAAGCCAATAAAAGGTACATTGATCGAAATTGGTTTTCTCTAAGCTGTTGGAGACCAAAAATCCTCTCAATGGGGAGGTTTTATTCAAAATGGATTCCAACAAATGAATGGTTGTAAGACTCAGTACCTAACTGAAATTTAACCATCAATGAGGTTTTATAAAATATTAAAGACAATGCAAAAGTAAAAAGTAAATGAGATAAAAAAGAGGAAAAAAAGAATCAAATAAAATAGAAAAATGGAAATAGGAGAGAAAACACTAAGGAATGAGAAATGAAAGGTCAATCCTATTGGCCTTCCCTTTACCCTAGGTATCCCTATTTATTCGTGTGCTTTCATTCTCAAAGAATCTTTTTGCCAAAGAGGGGAGTATGCACAGAGACCCATGAGTTGCATTGTAACCATGAGATTGTTGAAATGAAAACTGAGGAACCATTCAAAGTTGGGTTTGGTGTTTGGTTTTCCATGGTAAAACATGTGTGTCCATTATGTGATTGATTTTATTTGCAGTAAGAACTCTCTTCTATGTGATTTATATGACATTCTTATTTACAGTTAATATGTTGTTTTCGATGTGTCAATGGTGCAAAGGAAAAATTCCCAGTGTAGTTATGTCGAGTTTACTCAAAATTTATTCTCCATGAGAAATTGAAGAATGCCAACAACTTTGTAATGGCCATCATTCATCTTACTCTTGGATTCAAGATCAAAGGTTTTCATGAGATAATCGTTGCAAATTAATAGTTGAGTTTCTAAATCTGGTAGCAACGAACAATACAATAAAAAAACATTGAAATGAAGGAGACCATTGGCATCCCAAATCCAACCTGCACATAGTGTATTTCACATTGTTGATGTCATACATAGAAAAGCAATCCTAATTGAATAAACTTATCCCTCTTGAGGTTGTATGGGTCTATACAAGCCATATGTCTCTCTTCCTCCAAGGTTATGTGTTGGGCAATGTGTATTGGGCATTAGTATGTGAGTTAGACAGTGGAAATGGTTGACATATTTTTCATCTAAAGGTTGGTGAATACAAATTTGAAGTGCAATATGAATTTTCTTGAACCACTCTTTCCTCTAGTTGTTGGCATATATGATTTGATGTGATTTGGCATGTCTACCCTCCAATTTATTTGGCTGGTGTAGAGTTTTTCTTATTCCCATTTCTCAAGAAGCCATTTCATACAATTAGCAATTGATTTCCATATCATATCTTAAATGATGACACTCTCTCATATATTTAATGAGTGATCTCTCATACATGTATTAGTGTGTTGCCTTTTTATACATGCCTTTTATACATGTTCTAGATAATTTCCATTTCATATACATATGGTTTGTACAATGGCCAACTCATATATGTCTTAATGAATGGTAATTGAATCATGTGTATCATCGATATGTAAATCTTGAGAGTAGACACATGATAAACAGAGGTTGGTCATTGAGCAACCTAGTTTATTTATTGTTGATGGTGACTCCTCTACTATTGAAACTAGTCACTCATTCGATCAAAGCACTGGTTCATTAGTTAATGAAGAGGTTGGGCTATGTTGATTTCAAGTAGACCTATTATGGTTTCACTTCACAATAGGTTGTATATGTGAGAGATTTTCCCTAGAAATAGAGCACTGAAAGCAAACAAACAAAAACATCTTCTCATACCTTAAGAGTAGGAGCAAGCTTTGAAGTAGAGAAACATAGCCAATTTTTATGTGCCTACCTGGTGACAAACAACAGAGAAACCAACTCATAGTCCTATTTATTATTGGCATTTCTTGATTGGTTGTTGTGTGCAAGTTATATCGAAGAATAGGCCATATCACCAATCCTAAGTAGTTTTACAAAGTAGTTTCACTCAAAACTGCAACGAAAACACAAGCCTTGTAGCCATTTTGAAGACTCATATCTATGTCCAAGACTAGAACATAAAGTTAATTATGCAAAGTATATGTGTTGATGAAGTGAGTGGGCTATAAATCCCTCATTTATGGATTAGAAACTCTCTTACTATAAAGAGCAAAAGAAAAAGTCACATTTCTCATTGTATCTCAATTATTCTCATAAAATAAAGGAAAAATAAAAAAACTTGAAAAAAACCTAAAGAAATAAAGATTGCATATCACTCTCACACTCTTTGATTTAGAAGGTTGAATTTAACTCTTTAAAATTACTTCATAGTTAAAATGTTAGTTTTTTAAAATTATGATTGTACTCTTATATATATGGCCAAGAAGAAATTACTTCCTAACCATATTATAATGGGTTTGTTTCTTACTACAAAGGCATAAGTTTTTTTTCCAGTATAAAATTTCTCCATATATATTAATATATGTTGTTCTCAAATACAGAGTATCAAAGAGTAAGTACATAGTCAACTAGTAATACTTCACCATACAAATACTGACACCACCATCTGGTAGTGTTAATTCAAAATGAGTCCAATAACTACAAGTCAAAATGAGTCCAATACTTACAAAACATACAGCCTTTCTGAGACATACCATATAATCTCAGTATTAAAAGCCTAAATTTCACCAAGTGTAAACAAAAAAGAGTCAAAGACAAGATATAATAATTATCCACATCCCTTCCAGGACAAGACATCTCAAGGAAAAAGGCGCATAGATAGTGGGGGGCCCTCATGGCCATCCTTCCATTTGGAAAATAGAATCCTTCCTTCTGGGGCCGATAGTGCTTTCTTCGAGAGTGAATATGCTTCCTCGTTATCTTCCCTATAGATATGATCGAAATTTAAATCTTTGAACATAGGTATAAGGGACCTAATATTCTGCTTCCAACCTATAAGAGATGTAACACAAAGCTTGCACTTGTTATTAATCCAATCAATCACAATCTTTGAGTCCCCAAGTACCTGAAGATGTGCAATATCAATTCTAGTGGCTAAGGTTAAGGTGGCCCATGCAACAAGAAGTTTAGCCCTCAAGTTCGAACCCAAACCACAGTTGAAAGTCCACCTGTAGATAGTAGACTCCCCAATCTCAATAATACCACCTGCCCCACTCATCGTACCATTGATTTGTGACGCACCATCAAACCAACCAACATTTGGAAACACTAAATCAGTCGGTTTTCGAATCCTTTTGGGAATAAAATTTGAAGGCTCACCAGAGTCTACCTTCATTCCACAGATCTGAGCCAAAGCCCCCTGAACAGATGGTATAGTTGATTCAAATAAAAATTTATTTCTAATCAGCCATATAGTCTAGCAAGTCACAACAGGTAAGCTACCAAAGTTCTTATCCAACTTCAACCAATTTTCAAAACACTGAATCAATGAAAATCATCCCCATATAGTATTGAACTTAAATTCAATTGCCAAAAATTTCCAGATCTCGAGAGTGAAAGGGAAGCAAACCATGATATGAAAGATCCTTTCCTCCTCTCTAAGGAACAGAGAAGAGATGCTCGGACCTTCCCACCCTCTCCTTCTCATATTATCTCAGGTAAGGAGTTTATTTTCCAGCATGAGCCAAAAAAACAATTTCAATTTTAATGGGACCTCCCATTTCCAGAAGGTCCTTCGCCAACCAGTGGTTGAGACTGTCCAGTACTCTCGAGCTAGAGTATTGTAAATATTTTTTACTGTTAAGACCCCCGAGTGGTATCCACCAGTCCAAATGAGAATATCATCTATAGGATGTAGCTGAATACCCGAGAGCATAAGATTTTTGCAATATGCAAACCACTCTACCACCAAGGAGTCAGTAAGCCCCAACTTCTCACAAGATCTCCATTGATTTGTAATAAATCCACAGGAGTGTTGCGCAAAAGATTGGTATAGAAAATTTATATTATATGCCTTGAGAGCCTCCCGTAAGTCGTTCAATAAGAGAGAGGACCTGTCCAAACCCAAAATTTTATCCAACCCGATATAAATTGAGTGACCATTCCCTGGCTGCGAGCTAATCCATCGGGTAATAATAGAAAGTGATTTCATCAATTTTTTCCAGACTTCAGAGGCCTCCGATTGGATGGACGAGGAAAATATCAACCAAGTTTCCACTGAGTGATAAGGGAGGTATTTATCTTTTGCCACATTATTCCAGATCCCATCCTTAAAAAGAGCACGCCATAACAAATTTGTGGCCAAGGCACGACTAAACAGAAAAATATTTCTGAAGCCCCATCCACCAAGATCTTTTGGCTTAGCTAATGTCTCCCAGTTGCAAAGATGAATCCTCTTCTTACTCCCCCCTCCCACCCAAAGGAATTCAAACATGATATTTCGAATCTTAGTCAATACTAAAGCTGGTACTGCTGCCAATGCCATCCAATAAACTGACTGAGTTTCCAGAACTGATTTGACTAAGATGTAACGACCACCCAAAGTCAACCATCGGTTACACCATTGATTTATCCACTTTTCAAATTTAATTAACAACCACCTCCAGTCCGAGAATAAACTCTTACCATGTTTTAAATGGTATCCCAGGTATCGAAAACCTGCATCCAAATCCATAAATTTGTAATTAAAAATTCTTTTAAAAGCGATTAGTGTGTCCTCAAGGATCCCATTAAAATGGAAAGTTGATTTAAGTGGGTTGATCCTTAGTCCTGGCGCACAACAAAAGGATTCCATAATTGATTTAATCACCTGCCATTCCTCCACAATAGCTTTAGTCATGATTAGTACATCATCTACAAAAATAAGATGAAGAATTTTGATAACCCTAGAGACTTTAACACTAGAAAGTTTGCCTTCCATCTAGCCCTTTTTCAAAAGGAGACTTATACACTCCATAACAAGAATAAAAAGTAGGGGCGAAAGCGGACATCCTTGACATAACCCATGCTCGCTTGAGAAAAAAGAAGTGGCCTCTCCATTGATCAACACTGCAAAGGAGGAACTGACCACACAACTCATAATCCATTGAACAGAAAGTAAACTGAAGCCAGTTTGTACTAGGATCATGCGCAAGAAATCCCAGTTTACACAATCGTAAGTTTTTCTAAGGTCCAATTTAAGAATCAGAGCTTTTTGTTTTCTGGTCTTTATACTATGGATGCACTCTTGAGTAGTACCAATAGCATCTAAAATATGCCTTCCTTTTAAGAAACCAAGTTGATTACAAGATAGATCTCTCGACAGTACTGGTTTAATCTTGTTTGCAATCACTTTGGAAACCACCTTATAAAACAGATTGCACAGGGCAATAGGTCTGAAGTTGTCAAAAGATTGTGGATTATTATCCTTTGGAATAAGCACCAAAAAGGTAGTGTTAAGAGAGCCTCTAACCCTCCCTCTCACCCTTGTATCTTCCACTAGATCCAATAAATCATCTCCCACCACCTCAAAATATTTAATATAAAATTCCACCATCCAATCGTCTGGGCATGGAATCTTATCAATAGAGAAAAGTTTTAAAGTTTCCCAGATTTCCTGTTTAGTGATCGGTTTGTTGATAATTCCAGAGTCCTCAATAGTAACAAAGTGAGGATAAAGACGTGCTAGTTCCAACTGGAGATCATGAGACATAACTGTATCCTTTGAAAAAAACTTCTTAAAATATTTGTTTGCCTCCTTTATCTCTTCTTGACCTCTATTTAGTTGAACCGCTTCATCCTTAATTTCCCATATATGTTTTTGATTTCTCTTTGCACTTGCCATTTTATGAAAAAACTTAGTGTTACGGTCACCACTTTTCAGCCAAATAGCCCGACTTTTTTTCCTCCATTGTTCATCTTCAATCAATAGGAGTTGGTTTCGTTCTAGTTCCAAGGTCTTTAGTCTGTTGTCTCTAGATACCAATCTTGGAAGAGAAGCTATGAGAACCCTAATCTCTCCTTCCAAAGTAACCAACCTTCTTTGTTGCTCCACCCTTTTCAATTTTGCCCAAGATTTTATCCTGCCTTTTAAGGTTTTTAATTTTAACACAAACCTATATTGAACATCAACTTCCTCTGATAAAATAGGATCATTCCAAGCATCCTTTACAATATGCTCAAAATCCTCCTCAATTAGCCAAGTAGGGTTAAGTTTGAAAGGATAGGCTACGGGAAAGGGTTGGTAGTCAAATTGTGACACCACCAACGCATGATCGGATACAAAAGGAAGCTCAACCAATGCATGATATCTTCCCATCTTCCTAAAGAGATCTTCTGAAATAAGTATTCGATCCAACCTTTTGGATATCAGATCCAACCCCCCTGCCATTTTTCCAGGTCGGCGTCAGAGCAACCAGAGCCAAGTCAATCAAGTGACGAGTCAACAACAGATCTTTAAAATAATCTGCCATTTTATCCAAATGAGCAGATGCTCCCCAAACTTCGTCAGCGCCAATGGTGAAATTAAGATCACCTGCAAGAATCAGATTTCTAATATCAAGAATCCCCCTTAAAGCCAACCTGTCCCAAAAATCCTGCTCGCCATGCAAGGCCCATATACATTTAAAATGCAAAAATCTTGTTTATTTATCTGAGAAGATCCTTTGAGAAAAAATCCTCCTTCACACAGATATGGAGTCATTGCGTATTTTCCTGGGTCCCATGCAACCAAAAGCCTGCTCGAAGTTCCAACAGAATCGACTGCACAGATGTACCAATTTGGAACTAGAGAAACCATAAATCTATGAGCCTTCTCCTCACCAACCAATGTTTTTTGTAACAGAATTACATCAGGTTTTACCTTCCTAAAAACTCTACGCATGGAGGCAATTTTTAGGGTCCCCCCCACCCGGCGAATGTTTAGAGTTAGAAGAATCGTGACTTGGCACATGCAAGGGCCTTTGTGCCTCTAAGCGGACCAGTCTCAGCAACTGAAGAAGAAACATCGACAGAAGGATTACTTGAGAGGTTCGCCCTCTTCTGAGCACTTCTCGTCTTGATCGGGGAGGTCTCCAAACCCAAGCTTCTGGAGCAAGAGTAACTAGTAGAAGCCCCCCCACCACGAAGGTCTACGAGATTTATCCCATCTGAAGAACCAGGTAAAGACAGTAAGTGGTTTCCAAGATGTATCGGGAGAGGTATAGGTGAGTCCACCTCTCGAATAAGAGGAATAAGAGATTCCAAAGTCTCCCCTAGAGTGCAGTCACTAGGTTCTTCTTCTCGGTGACCAAGAAGAATAGAAGAAGCAGCCCCCCCCAAAGTATCCCCAACCCGAGAGATCTTGTGAGGTTCAGAAAGGATGTCGGCCCAGTCCCCAACCTCTGAAAAGGACGTTGAACAACAAATAGGAGCACCAGTATCCGCCCAAGAAATAAGGGCTCTAACCAAATTAGGTCTCAAGTTGGCCCCCACTGAAACCAAACTAGGAGTCCCAAGCGAAGGAATCTCCTTCTCAGAATGAAGTTGATCCTTTGTAGGTCACGAGATGCTCAAATCGAACTGTGGGGGGGCTACAGAGGTAGCTATAGGTTCGCCACCCGGAAAAAATGCCTTATCCAAAGAGAGTTTCTCCAGAGTAGTCAGAGAATTGTAAAAACTAGGGCAGTGAGTTCTCAACTTACCAGTGAACGAGTCGCCTCCGGTACCAATCGAAGAAAACAAGGTTGCAGGACAAGAAGCTTCTCGAACATTTGAGTGGTACTCTGGCGAGTCAGTCCTTTGTGTCTTCCGTAGACGGGAGTTTTCAGACTCTGACTCTACATCCACACTTGCAAAACCCTGGCAAGAATTTCTCAGGTGACCCGTCTGACGACAGAGCGAACAACGGAAGGGAATGCGTAAATAATCAAAATTCTGCACAATAACCTGATCCCTCCACTGAATCTCTAAGGTTTCCAACAACCCATTGTGTATATCCATCTCTACTAACACCCTAACAAGCTTACAATCTTACGCACACAAGAGTCTATCCTCCACAACAACAAATCTACCAAGAGCACTCCCAATCGCCATAAGTGCCTTTTTATTCAACAAATTTAAGGGTAGTCCAGGGAGCAACACCCAAAAATGGCGACACTAGAAATAATCATGAATGGGACTAAAAGATATCCGCCATCTCTCTACCATCAAACTTGGAGTATCATAGGGCCACGTCCTACAAAGGCACAAGTTTGTTGAAGAAGAAAGTAAAAAGAATATACAACTTACTTCCTAGCCATATTACAACAGGTTTGTTTCTTACTATAACTAGACAAGTATAACTCAGGGTATATTAAATCAAACCCTTGTCTTTTAATATATTAAATAGAATTGAAATGTAAGTTTTCTTTGTTGAAAGTTTGTTGATCCCTTATCTTAATCATTAATAATAAATATTCTCATTATCTATTAATAATAAATATTTTCATTATCAATTAATAATTTAATTATAAATATTTTCAATATCGATTAATAATAAATATTTCGTTATCAATTAATATATAAAAATAAAATAAAAAATTACATTAAAAATAATTCAATCATATTATTTTTTTCAAAAACTATGAAATATATATATTATTATTATTAAAAAGTCAAAATATGAAAAAATAATTATACAGAATTATATATATATATATTATAACGCTTAATTATTTCATTATTATAAAGCCATGAAAAACATGTTATCGTTAAATCGTCAAAAATTAATTATATGATATTAATATTAGTTCAAATTTATTAACGCTTAATTGCCGTGCAAGAAACGCGTTCCTCACTCTACAGTCAATATATCACGCATATAAATTCAAGTTTACGCGTTCCTCACTCTACAGTTATTATTTCACAGCTGTGCAAGACACACATGCTATTACACATAAACTCACGACATACACGTTTAAATTACTCGCGCAAATGCTGTCTATTTTGACTCGGATTTTTTTTCCTCACTTTGTATCTTGTACGCAATTTCCCAATTTCTTCGCCGTTTGTTCCTCACTTTATATCCTGTACGCACTTTCCCATTTTCTTCGCCATTTGACGGCACGTTTCCCATTCTTCTGCTATTTAAAATCTCTCTCAGTCCGAGATTTTTCGTTGATTTATCTCTATTTAAGTGGCCATACATTTAGGATTTATTAGTTGAGCTTTACCGGAATTCAAATGGAGGTCGGTATTCCTAATCTTCCACACGAAATCGTTCGAGAGTGCTTGCTCAGAGTGAATTACAATTCCCACGATAACCTCAAAGCTGTCTGCAGAAACTGGGAGACTATGCTGACTAGCCCCCTGTTCTATGAGGACAGAAAGATCTCTGGGACGAGCGAGCAATTCATATGCCTCCTTCAGGCTATTTCTCAGGGGAAGTCGCCCCAGGATAAGCGGCAGCGATCGCCCGCTTATGGTTTAACTCTATACTACCCTCTAGAGGACGCCTGGGATAGCCTCCCTTCAATTCCCTATTTTTCCGGTGGGATTCCCCTTTTCTGTCAGTGCGTTTGCGTGAATCAGAAGCTGTTTATGATTGGGGGATGGCATCCCTCCCAATGGGAGGCAATGAAATCTGTCTTTATCTATGACTTCCCGTCCCGTACATGGCGCCGAGGAGCGGATATGCCCAGGGTTCGATCCTTCTTCGCCTGCTCTATTTCTCCCGATGGGCTTATCTACGTCGCCGGAGGACACGGCGACAATAAAAGCGCTCTGCGAGCTGCAGAGGCTTATGATGTTAAACATGACAGGTGGGAGATTCTACCTTCCATGAGCCAAGAGCGAGACCGATGCCACGGAGTCTTTTTGGATGGAAAATTCACTGTGATAAGCGGGTATGCCACGGAGTCGCAGGGTCGATTCGAGCGGAGTGCGGAAGTATTCGATCCCAGTACAGGCGTTTGGAGCAGAGTGGAGAATATGTGGAGTATTGGGGGCTGTCCGAGGTCTTGCGTGGCTGCTTTGGGACACTTGTATTTCTTCCATAACCAGCATGTGATGCGATATAACGGGAAGGAGAACGTTTGGGAAGTGGTGGCGTCTCTCCCTCAATGTATGGATGATGTGGCTACCTGCGCCACAGTGTGGCATGACAAGATATTTGTGAGCGGTTCTACCTACAAATCGGGTGAGCAGGTATGCTACATGTTCGACAACTCCGGGAAATGGGTTCACATTGAGAGGCCACATGACTTTGTGGGATTTGTTCAGTCTGCAATAACTGTGGAGATGTGAGCGGATTTCATGATGTGTACTATTCGCTTGCACACTCGTAATTATGTGAATTGGGATATTTTTTTATAATCTGAGGTCATTTAAAAATATTATAAAATAGAAACATTTTTGTGCAATGTGAGGTCCAGATTATCTTCTAGTTAAAGTAGGAAAGTCAAATAATGAGTAAAATAGGAAGGAGAAGTTCATTTTCTTTACCTTCCTGCTACAAATACAGTTACAAGTATTAGTGTTTACACCAAGTATAATTCTACATTACCTTTTTCATAGATTCCACGCTCTCCACTTTCCAACAACAATGATTTGTTCCAAAGTAACCAAAGGAGTAATTCTACTTTATCAAGTAACCAAAGGAGTAATTCTACATTATCAAGCTGGGTACTCTAAACTTTCTAATTTTTTATTTTTTATTTTTTAGGCAACTATCATGGAATTGACAACGTCATTGTTGGGGAGATTGCAATTTTATAGTGTTTAAATGGTGTTTTTGAATGTATAAATTTATTCAACCTCTCAAAACCCCCAAAGCACTAGTTATATGTAATTTTAATCATTGAAATATGCAATTTCAAATATTCTTCTAAATTTTTAACCAAATCTCATCCCCTGCTTTCACTCCATAAATGTTTTCCACTCTTAAAAAAAAATTAACAAATACATTATCAAACAAAAACACTGAATTTACCCCCCGAATGGAGCAAGCAATTCGTTAACATAAAGATTCTCATACCGTAGATTGAATCTAACCACTCAGGTTTTCTAGTGACTGCAACTCCATTGCCACACTTAATCCAGTTCAATCTCCCTGTTTTTAACAAATATTATGTTTCCTCTCCAACCGTCCTTCAATACACATGCACATCTGCACATCGGAAGCCTTTTTCATAGCATAATGGCAATGAATAGCCCGATAACTAATCACAACAACATACCCAACATATTGCAGAGGAAAAACACACATTCGAGACAAGATTTTACCCTAGAAACCCAACATTTACTGGAGAATTTATTAAGCTCGGGAAAATATTATAGAGTAGTGAGCTATACAAATATTGTGTAAACTCACTACCAACGCCAAAACTATAGATCACTATGGATCGGAGATACATTCACTGGACATGGGTAGGCTCCTTGACTCTTTTTTCCATCGAACTTCGAGCAGGTTGTCTTCTTCAAGATTTCACTTTTCCACTGTTCTCCCCCCAATTATTCTTGTCTCTCCTTAGTTTTCCTCTTTTCTACAACCTTCATTGTTTTAATGGGATTCCTTTGGAAGGACAACCATCACAGTTATTCATTTCCACTTCCAATTTTCCAAAAGGAAAAAAATAAAATAAAATAAGAAGGATGTGTTTATTATAGAATTTACAAGAAGGTTTGTCAAATATCCAATTCGAATCACACCACCACATTTGAAGGATTTTCTTCCCCAAAAGTTGGACTATTAAGGAGTCAGAAGCACAGGGCCTGATCCAGGTGGATATCGGTGGCCACCCACCTCTTCCAACTGGCTCACATACAATTTTCATCTTGGTAATTTTTTTCTAGTTTTTCAGGTCCTAGACTTCTGGGAGCATTTTGAAGCCTTAAACAATGTTTTTTGGGATCACCATAGTCACACTCATAACAAACTTAGAGTGTGATGGAAACATGTCTATTCCTCAAATAGACCTTTCCAACGGGCTATCATGTGCCTAAAACGGAGATCGTAGGCAAAAGTTACGACCCCAGGAAGTTGATGTACCAACTTACCCCATCGGAGCCCACATGATTTTTGGCGCTTCATCTCCTAGGGTTAGGTTTTTGGATGTCTAGGGTTTTCTTATTACTTCTTGATGCTAAAAAGGCATGGATGTCTCATTGCAATGTGTTCAGGAAAATGCGTGTAGTCGCCACATCTCTTCTTAGAGATTAGCTACCACCATTTGAGCAAGATTGTTTCATTATGCAAATTATAGTTTCAACATATTTATTTATTGAATAGAAGTTAAGTTTCACTATATCTTTGTTATTGTTCATTGTATCTCTCTGTTAATGTTATAGATCTGTTTTTCATTTCATGCTCATAAATCTGGATCAATGGTATTAGAGCATTCTACTCTTCATTTGTTTCTCTATGCATATCCCCAGCGAGGTTAGGGTATAAGTAGTTGGGACTTGAACCTATTGAGCCTTTGCAAGATCTCCCTTGCCGAACCCGACAACCACCCATGGGGGAAGAAAAGAGAGATGATGGGACAAGAGATCCCTTTAAATTGTTGCTCAAGGAATCCTTCACACGACATAGGAATGAGATGATGGATAATTTTGCACAAATCCTTTGACGACTGCCAACAAGCGACGCATCTTCCTTGAGCGGAGGCGCCGCCCCCTTCAAGGTACAGATCAATTTTGATATTCCTATATTTAAAGGTAAAATAGATAAGGAGGTTGTAGACAAATGGTTAAACCTTCTAGAAGAGTATTTTTATGTCCTTAACTTTTTAGATAGAGAAAAAATTACATTTGCAATCCTTAAGGTTGTCCCCCATGTCAAAGATTAGCGGGATACTTTCTGTGAGAAAAAGGAAGCAAAGGAATCTACATTATTTTTAGTCGCACCCACTTGGGGTTCTTTTAGGGATGTTATTAAGGAAAAATACTACCATGTTGGAATTTATGACGACTTATATACAAGATGGACCACACTACGACAGGAAAGGGACCAAACAGTTCCAGAGTTCACCAATGTCTTCCATACCTTGTGCACTAAGATGGGTATCAAATACTCTGAGCGACATCTAGTGGTCAAGTACCATGACAGTCTACATAGATACATCCAAACAGAAATGGAGTTTCTGAACATCTTTTCCTTGGGCACGACCTATCGATATGCTGTCAAAATTGAGCAGAAGATTAAACAAAAGACGTGGAAGTTTGGGTCTGTGAACCTCTCACAGCAGAAGAAGGGAAAAGGCATCCCCAAACCATAGAAAAAAGGACGATAGCCTCAGGAAAACTAGTCTAAAACACAAACAAAGAAGGACAATGGGAAGAAAAATAAAGACACTAGGAAGTGGTGCGAGCTCCATAAGAGCCCCTGGCATAACACTGGTAAATGTCTCTCAAAGAAATCATTGGTGGCCGAGGTGAAATCCTCTTAATCAGATGTGGGTTCCGACTCTAAGTTAGAACTAGAAAAAGGGAGATGGATCAATGATGCAGAACCCAGTGCCACCATTTCTACCACCAAGATCCAACCCGGTGAATCTGATGAACCAGAGGAAGGTGAGAGCTTCTTTCATTCACAAATGTGGGTGAAGGGTACTATGTTTCCCTTCATTATTGATATCGGTAGCCAGAAGAACCTCATCTCAATAGAGGTCTTCAAGTAGTTGGCTCTACCAAAAACACCGCACCCATGTTCGTACACCATTAGATGGCTCTGCCAAGGGAGTGATCACCTCGTCATCCAACAGTGTCGCCTACCCTACAGTGTCAAGCCCTTCAAAGATGAGGTATTGTATGATGTCACCCCCCTTGAATTTTGTGATGTTCTTTTGGGACAACCTTATTTATGGAAACGTCATGTTGTATATGAGCCTATACCTCATAGTGTTATTATTACTTTGGACATGAAATTGTACAGGATACCCAAGGTAGTCCCACCTACTGCCATTTCCTTGATCTCTTCCAAGCAATGTAGGAAGGTCATCTCTCATATCGGGAAGTTTGTCTTCTTCTTGATTTGTCCTCAAAGTGAGTGGAAGGTTGCAGTGACATCCATGGCCTCCATGGAAGGTCTCTCCATGCAACAGAAGCAAGTGGATAAGGTCATGGAAGAATACAAAGACGTGTTCTCCTCACCCACTGGGGTACCCATGCATTGTCATGTCAAGCATTCAATCGATCTAACCCCTAGCGCACTGCTACCCAATGTACCAGTCTATCATTTCTCTCTATCAGAAAATGAGTAAATCAAGCGCAAGATCCAAGAGTTTCTCAAAAAGGGGCACATATGACCAAGCTCATCACCTTGTGGAATCCCAATCATGTTTGTGTAGAAGAAATAATGGACCTAGCGACTCTGGATTGATTATTGGGCCCTAAATAAAATCACAGTCAGGAACCGGTACCCAATTCCTTGAATTAACGATATCTTTGACCAACTCAAGGGGGACAAATACTTCAGTAAGATTGATCTGGAGTCCGGCTACCACCAAGTCCCAATAGAGAAAACCGATGTATGGAAGACTACGTTCAAGTCTAAAGAAGGTCTTTTTGAATGGTTGGTCATGCCCTTTGGCTTGACGAATGCCCCAATAATTTTCATGAGGATGATGGATGATATCTTGCTGCCTTTCACCAATTCTTTTTTGGTGGTGTATTTGGATGACATAATCATCTTCAACAAGAGTTAGGAGGAAAACTTGCATCATATTCAACAAGTTCTGCACACTCTACAACAACACAAGATATATGAAAATTTGGAAAAATGATCCTTTGGCATGAACAAGGTCCAGTACCTAGGATACATTTTTTATGAGCATGTGTGCATGTCGATCCAACCAAGATCTAGGTCATTTGTGACTGGCTAGCCCTGACCACACTCATTGAGCTTCATAGCTTCTTAGGCCTTGCCAATTTCTATCACAAGTTCATGTTAGAATTCTCCCACATTGCATGGGCCCTTATCCAAGTGACTAGGGGTGGTGGAAAGGAAAATTTCATGTGGGTCCAGTCACAACAGAAAGTGTTCTATGATTTGAAGGAGTGCTTGTCCTCAACCCTGATTCTCTCATTACCTGACCTGCAACAACCTTTTGAGATTGAGACAGGTGCTTCAGACTATGTTGTGGGCATAATTATCATTCAACACCGACATCTTGTGGCCTATCATAGTGAGACACTATCATATATCATCTGTAAGTACCCAAATTACGAAAAAGAAATGTACTCCATCATACAATCCTATTGCCAGTGGAGGAATTACATTCTTGGGAAGGAGACAATCATCCACACTGATCATAAGCCTCTACAGTTCATGCAGACACAAGGTAAATTATAGAATGACCACCATCAGTTCCATCTCAACATAAAGTATAATACACAGAGTACCAACCATGTCACTGACTTCCTCAGTCGAACTCCAGTTGTAGTACTAACCACAGTGCTACACTCATGTAGACATGAGACCTCCAGATGGCCCCAACTCTACAAGAGAGATCCCGACTTCGCAACTAACTACCATATGTTGGGAATAAACATAGTTGTCACTGATTTCCATCTTCAGGATGAGTTGTTGTTCCATCTAGGCCATCTCTACATCCCATCAAGTGAGCAAGAAAATATGATTTAGGAATATCACTACAGTCGAGTGGTAAGACACTTCGACGTAGAAAAGACATTGGCAGTGCTACAACAAAATTTATGTTGGTCGAAACTTCGATAGGATTTTAGCAAGTATATCAATTCTTGCACGTCCTATGCCATTTCCAAACTGGCCATTAAGAAACAATGCATGTGCACCCCTCTGCCTACTCCTGACAGGCCCTGAGAATCCATCTCAATGGACTACATGTCAGGCCTTCCTTCAACCAAGCAGGGAAATGATTGTGTTTTTGTGGTTGTTGATCATTTATCCAAGATGGTGATTTTGTTCGCCTACAATAAGAGTATCACAGTGGATGACACTGCTGATCTCTTCTTCGAACGAGTTTGGGTACATTTTGGGATACCACAAACCATCGTCTCATATTGGGACAACCAATTCCTTAGCATATTCTAGTCGAGCCTCTGGTCAAGGTTGGACACCAAGCTCACCAAATCCACTTCCTTCCACCCAAAAACAGATGACCAAACTGCATTCATCAACAGGATGATCATACATATCTTGCACATGTACAATTCCAAGCATCCACACACATGGGATGAGAGTCTTCCTTATGTTCATCATAGTTACAACAGAGTCATACATAGCTCAATTGGACATAGCCCCTTTCAAGTGGGGTTGGGATTTCAACTATTGAGTCCCATGGATGTTGCACTACCCCTTTTTTCCACACAGGAAGAATCATCCCATGCTCAAACTGAAGCCAACAAAGCCACATGGTTCATTAAATGAATCCAGCACATCTGCCACACGATATTTTGTAGAAGTCCAATGCCAAGTACAATTAGTTCCATGATCAACACTGGGTGCCACATAAGTTTCAGGTGGGAGATAAAGTTTGGCTGCATTTGAAGAAATAACATCTTATAGGACCCCATCGAAAGCTTCATCCACTCCTCTATGGAACTTACACCATCACCAAGGGTGTGGGTGACAATGCTTTTGAGCTCAACATTCCCCCCTTCATTGACTTGCACCTAGTGTTTAATGTGGACCTTCTTCGGCCATACTTTCCACCATTATTGGACACCTCAAAGATAGAAAAACAGTTGACACCGACACAAATCAACCCTGACTTCATGGCACATGCATCCAATGATCATATCATGGACACACGAGTCAAGGGAACTTTCCAAATTTGTTTCTAGCTTTATCATGTTGTCAAAGCGGGGCAACTCCTGCACCAAGGAAAGTGGCTCACCTAGGGCCAAATTCAACAAAAATTTCCTCATATGAAGGGGGAACTCAATGCAATGGATACCATTTCTTCCTAAGGGGGGAGGATTGATCCATGTAGATATCAGGGGCCACCCACCTCTTCCAACTATCTCATATACAGTTTTCATCTTAGCAGTTTGTTTCTAGATTTTCAAGTCTTAAACTTTCAAGGTCGTTTCAAGGCCCTAAGTAAATTTTTTTGGGCTCGCCACAGTCACAATGTATAAGGAGTTAGAGTGTGATGGAAACATGTGTATTCCTTGGATAGACCTTTCCAATGGTCTATATTACACTTAAAACATAGATTGTGTGCAAATATTACGACCCCAAGAAGTTGTTCTACCAACTTACCCCATCAAGGCCCACACGACTTTTGACGCTTCATCTCCTAGGGTTAGTTTTTTGGATGTCTAGGGTTTTATTATTAATTATTGATGCTAAAAAGGAATGTATGCCTCATTGTAATGTGCTCAAGAGAATGCACGTAGTCAGCACATATCTTCTCAGATATTAGTTGCTACTGAGCCCACTGATTCTGCCTTTCCAATGCAAAACACCTCAAATATGTTTCCAAAAATTTGTTGAAAACTTCAGTTTGACCATCAGTCTTGGGATGATAAGTTGTGTTGAGATGAAATTGGGTGCCTTGTATCTTGAACAGTTCTTCCCAAAAATTGCTGGTGAAATTTGGGTCGCAATAAAAAACAATAAAATGTGGCATTCCATTAAGCTTGAAGACATGATACATGAAAAGTTGACCCATAGTGGATGCTGCAAATGGGTGTTGAAGAGAAAATAAATGAGAATAATTGGAAATACGATCAACTACCACCATGATGATTGATTTATTGCCCGATTTAGGTAATCTTACAATAAAATCCATAGAGGTATCCCGCCAAATAGCAGGTGGAATCAAAAGCGGTTGCAGTGTGCCATGAGATTTGATTGTTTCTCCCTTTTTGCGTTGACACACATCATATTCAGCCAAAACATTATGAACGTAATGTTTCATACCCTCCCCAAAAAAATAACGTTTGACCCGATCATAGGTTTTGGTAAAACCGGAGTGCCCAGTTGTGGGTGTAGCATGAAGATCATAAAGTACTGTGGATTTAAGTTTTGATTGTTTACTTAAATAGAAACAACCTTTGTATCGAAGCTCATCATTGAGCCAAGAGTACCCTGGGGAAACTAGAGAATTGGACTACAATTGTTCTATCAAATGCAAAATTTTGGGATTGTGTAGCCATTCCTAGCGAACAACTTGGAGCCAATCTGGTACAATGAAAGTGAGAGAAAAAAGGGACCCTTCATTTTCATATTTTCTGGAAAGTGCATCAACAACCACATTGTCTTTGCCTTTCTTGTAAATGATCTCATAATCATATCCAAAGAGCTTAGTCACCCATTTTTGTTACTCGGGGGAGGAAAGGCGTTGTTCCAGAATTAAATACTTGAGGCTTTGATGATCTGTCTTAATTTGGAAGAGTTTCCCCAATAGATAAGGAGCCAAAGATCCATGACATGCAGAATAGCCAACATTTACTTTTCATAGATTGATTTTCCTAAATTTCTCTCAGACAGTTGTTTGTTGGTAAAGGCCAAAGGCTGACCCTCTTGCATAAGGACAGTGTCAATTCCTTTTCTGGAAGCATCACATTCCAGGACAAAGGTATTTTTGAAATCGGGAAGGGCTAGGACTAGAGTGGTTCACATGGCCATCTTCAAGGTTTGAAAAATCCTGATCAGCTGTTGGATTCAAAGTGAAAGAATTATTTTTAAGGAGTGCAGTGAGAGGTGCCGCAATCTTTCCATAATTCTTAACAAACTTATGATAATAACCTATTAAACCTGGAAATCCCTGTAATCTTTTGAGTCTTTGGGTGAGGCGAATCTTTCATAGCTTCAATATTTTTAGGATCCACCCTGACGTTGGCCTTGCCAACAAGATGACCCAAGTAATCGACTTCTGAGGTGCCAAAAGAACATTTAGATTGTTTGAGGAAAAGTTGGTTTTGAGAGAGTAGATAGAGAACTCGATCCAGATGAGCAAGATGGGTTGTCTAGGTTTTTTTGTAGATGAGGATATCATCAAAGAAAACTAATACAAAATGACGAAGAAAAGGATGGAAGATATGATTCATGAGGCTCTGGAAAGTGGAGGGAGCATTACACAAGCCAAAGGGAATGAACAAAAACTCATAGTGGCCCTCATGATTTCTAAAGGAAGTCTTAGGAATGTCTACCTATTTCATACGGATCTGGTGGTAGCCAGAACAAAATTCATGTTTAGTAAAGAACTGGACACCACTTAATTCATCCAAGAGGTCATCAATGACAGTAATGGGGAATTTTTCTTTAATGGTGAGTTTGTTGAGGGTGCGGAAGTTAGGACACATGTGCCAAGAACCTTCTTTCTTAAGGAACATGACCACCAGAGAAGAGTAGGGGCTTGTACTAGGGAGGATAACACCTACGTTGATCGGTTCTTGAACCATTTTCTCAATTTCATTTTTTAGGAAAAGGGATGATGATAGGGAAGGATATTGGGAGGAAGGCTTCCTGGGGCAAGGGGAATGTAATGATCATTAACACCATGGGAAGGAGGTAGTCCCTGGGGACTGGAAAAAACCACTTGATGTTTAGAGAGGATGGATTGGAGGTCCTGTGGCACAGAGGGTGTCTCAGTTGCTTGGATGGCATGGAGTTGGGCAATAATGCCAGAATGACCTTTTTTGAGCAGCTTTCCCATGCGATGGGAACTAATAATATCCATGGAACCGAAGGTGTTTCCTTGGAACTTATATTGTTGGCCCTCCTGTTCGAATTGAATGGTTAATTCCTTAAAATCCATGAGAATGGGACCCACAGTTCTTAGCCAATTTTCACCCAACACAATGTCACAACCGACCATGTCAATATAAAACATATGATATTTCAGGTGGTATTCACCAATTTGGAGACACACATTTTCACAACGCCCTCCACATTTCATGGACCCACCATTGGCAATCATGATTTGGAAATTATTGACTGCACGAATATAGCAATTAGTTTCTTGGGAAATGTGGTGATGAATAAAATTATGGGTGCTTCCACTATCAACAAGAATGATGACCTTCCTATGCTTTATGTAACCAATTAGCTTGAGGGTTTGGGGAATAGAGAATCCAGTGAGAGCATTTAGGGAAATTGTTGGTTGTGGAGCCTGATTATCTTCCTGATTTAGAGGTCTTTTACTTTCAGCCGTGTTTATACCCCATGAAGTATTTACACCCCAGAAGTATGTACACTCTTCCACGCGGGGGAGTGCAGAGGGGGGGTAGCCCCTCTGCAGGGTCCGGGGGGGCTATCCCCCCGGCTGGGGGGTCTGGGGGCAAGCGGGCCCCCAGTGGGGGTTCGGGGGCAACGTCCCTCGATGGGGGTTCATGGGTGAAGCCCCCGAAGCAAAAATTGCCTTGTAAAATTATATTGTAATTTCATTGTAAATATGGACCATTCATTATAGGGTCGCAGATCTAACAATAGAGATTATGTTAGGGTTGTTTTCCCTAGAAGGCAATCCTCTTTTATGAGGGAAATGTATTGCGGCTATGTATGTTGGCGAGTATTGTATTCTGAGAAGAGGAGACTGTGAGAGAAAGAAGAGGAAGTTATAGTGGGTTTTGATGTAGGTTGTATCCCTTCATTTTGCTGGATAATAATAAACAAAGGACTTGGCAATTTCTCTGGTGGACGTAGCCCACACTGGGTGAACCACGTAAATCTGTGTCTCTCTTGTATTGTGTATCTTCTGTGTTTTATTTCTGCATTTGTTTTTATTTTATTGCTCCGCGGTCCTGTTTTTCTAACATAAATGACCGGTTCTACTTCAGGAGGGTCTGAGGGAGGGGTTATGTCAGTGGGTTCAGGTGACACAGACATAAGGCGAGCCTGAACATCCTCTTTCGAAACATCCTCTGATATGGCCACAAAAAGATTTTTTTCCTTACACTTGTGTCCCAGAAAATATTTTTCATCACAATTATAACAAAATCCTTTGAGTTGGCATTCATCCATTTCGGACCTGGTCAATTTTTGGATCTTTAGTGGAGTAGAAAGAGGAGTGGGAGTTACTAGTTTAGTGTGAGGAATACATGAGGATTTTATGTTTTGAGAAGAGAAAACCTATTGTGCTTCCTTATCTCTTTTAGTATCATCCTCCCAACTACGAGGCCGAGCCATGAGGACATGAGCACGAATCTCATCCTTAAGGCCATTGATAAAACATTCTTGGAAAAAAGCATCATACATCCCCTATGTACGTAAAGTCAGTCTCTCAAAAGAAACTATAAAGTCTTCCATGGTGCCAAATTGTTTCAACTTTGTCAAATGACCTAAATAGTTGGTGTCAGTGTCAAAGAGTTCATAAAGCTCTGCCACAAAGTGTGTCCAAGCCACATACCCTTGGCAAAAAACAATTCTCCATTGCCACCATTGACAACGTTCTTGATCTAGAAGGAGAACACCATACTGGAGTTTGGCCAACTCATCTGTAATTCCATACAAAGAGAAATAATTCCATTTTAGTTACCCATCCAGTGGGATCCAATCCATCAAATTTGGTCACATCCACATGCGGAAGGCGTAGGTCACGCTGAAAGTGATGGGGCTGAAAATTCTGGGAATGAGAGGAAGTTTCACCTTCGGTATGCAAAGGTGGGTCAGATAAGGGAAGATCTGCAGGGATATGCAGATTGACACAGATCATCGTAGTGACAGATTCAAGATGGGTAGTACTATCTTGTTTGAGCTCTTGTTTTAGTTCCATGATTAAGGTGACGATGGAGGAATGCATCTTTTGATTGATGGTGGAAATATTGGCACTAAGTTGTCGCACTTCTTGTTGGGTTTCTGTGAAATTAGATTGAAGGTAGTGAAACGAGCTTCCAAGTCTTGGCTACAGGTATGGGCCATGATGACGAGGAAACACGAAAAGGGGTGGGTGGGACCACACAGAAAATGGGTTATGGGTGAAGTGTATCACAACGGTCAGGGCGATGAGTGGAATCCAATGGGGTAAAGCCCAAATAAGGGTGTTGGAAGGGGGTCAGATCCACAAGAAAAAATAATTTTCTAAAAAATGATAGGTATGACTGAAATAAGGGCGAAGAGAGAAATCCAACGGAATAGGTCTCAAATAATGGTGCCAACAGGATCCAGGAATAGTGATGAAATGCCCAAATGCTTAACATGAAGAAATGTGTAGTAATTTCGCAAATCGAATGCAGGAGGCATAGTTGCGCCACAATAGGTCTTGTATGTTCTGTTTTTGTTTCTGTCCCAAGGGATAGGTATTCAAGGGTTCTACAGATAAGGGTTTTCTTTGTGCAATAGCTCTCTGATATACGTACGGGGTCCAACAATAGTACTCGGCCCAATATCTCAGGGAACCAACTAAGGAGTCTAGACTGTGCCCTTATCTGTACTACCCGACTACCCAGGTACTAGAGAGTATCTTCTCGAGTGTTGTTTTCAGTGGAGCTATAGTAGTCAGGCGGCTAATTGATTTATCTATGGAGGTCTTCAAGAGATCTAGGTCGATCTGCATACAGGTGTTGTCTGATGCGCTACCACTCGAAGGGGTACCAACAGGGGTTACAAGGGTGGCCAACATATGTGCGCTTAAGTACCATTTGTATTTCCTGCGTGTATGAATCCTCGACCACAGGTTTATGCGCGTAATGAAAAATATATGTAGCTTAAATATGTCGGAATACGTCTATACCCTAAAAAAAAATCAACCCACATTTTTCTACGAAGGAAGGTGCTCTGATACCACTTGTAATATTCCATATATAAAAAGTATGCATAACAAAAATAAATAACTAGAAATGGAAAATGAACAACAATATAACCAGAACAACACCACAATAATACAAAAATGATGCTAGAATAATACCAAAAAAAACACTTTGATTACTGAGAGAAATGTTCACTTTCCTCTTCAAAGGGGCAACCTCCAGCAGTGCATATCTCTATTACAATAATATCCAAAACAAAAATTTTCATACCATCGACTCCTATTTATACTAAATATGTCTATCAAAAGAACCATCTAGAAGAAGATCCTTCTAGAAGCAGAAGCTTCTATTAGGTCTTCTTACATTGGAATTATTTTTCCTTATTGCTAGGCCTTATTAATATTGACATTTATTACATGGAAATATATTATTCTACCTACGTGAGGGGTTAGGTCCCTAACAATTTTCTTCATTTTCCCATGTAGAATACTTAGGATTGTAGTAGGTCCATTGAACCTTTACCATACCTATGGATTTGTTCCTAAGCACTCTGAATTTCTAGTATAGGATGCGTACTAGTTCCACCCAGAAATCCTCTTCTTGTTCCACCTCGATCACAATCGAATCAATTATGTGGTTAGGGCCAGACACATATTTATTTAATAATGACACATGAAATACATTATGCACTCTCATGGATGCAGGAAATGCTATCACGTATGCAATTGGCCCTATCTTTTCTAAGACTTCAAAAGGTCCACACTGCCAACTTTGGGAAACTTCCTAATCTTAGAAAACTTATTTTCACCTTCACTTTTAGAAACACGTGTTCACCCACTTTGAATTCTCTAAAAACTTTTTTCTTTTTTGCATAAATTTTCTACCTATCCTGGGAAACCTTTAAATTATTCTCGATCTTTTCCATCTTCTCTTCCATTTCCTTTAAAAAATCTAGCCCAATAATTGTTCTATCTGTTGAATTATCCCAACTCATTGGAGTTTCACACTCCCTACCATACAATGATTGAAAGGACTCATTTTGAATGAGGCATGGTACCCATTATTGTAGGAAAATTAAACTAGATGAATATAATCTTCCTTATTTGATGGTTGATGTATCACATACATTCTGAGCATGTCCTCAATTATTTTGTCAATCCTCTATGTCTGCCCATCTAAATATGGGTGATACATTGTGCTGAGATTTATATTTATCTCAAATCCATTGAACAAAACTTTCCATAAATTGGATGTAAACTTTGGATCTCTGTCCGTAACAATTTACTTAGGCACCCCATGTAGCCTAGAAACTTCTTTCATGTATACCTCTACAATATTTACTTGTTTGTGTGTTTTATTCACTAGAATAAAATGTGTTTCTTTAGTTGATTTATCCACCACCACCATGATGGAATCATGTTGCTTCATTTTTCTCGGAAGCTTTGTAATAAAATATATTATAGAAACTTCCCACTTCCATTATAGAATGGGTAATGATTACAACAACCCTATTGGATGTCTATGTTCATTCTTCACTTTCTTTCACTCTGGACATCTAGCTATGTAATTAGCGACTTCTTTCTTTATTCCAAGCCAAAAATATTGGCTTCTTACAATTGAAAATTGTTTTCTGATATCTTGGGTGTCCATCATATGTCACATTGGGAATTTCTCCCAACACTACATTTTTCATCTAATTGGAATTTGACACCTACACTTTTCCTTTGTATATGAGGATTTCATCCTCTTGCAACTCATAATAATTAAATTTCTGCTAAAAAATACATTGTTTTAATGTTTCATTTATTCTCAAGTAGTGTTGATTTGAATTTGTTGTTGCAATAATCTTATCTTTCATATTAGTCAGGTAAATGTGGATTGTTGCAATATGCTCTGCATGTGCTCTTCTGTTGGGTGCACCAACCACTTGATTTTCTTTTCCTTTGTTGTGCTTAATTTCAAATTCATACTCACTAATAAATTCAAGCCATCAAGTTTATATAGTGTTTAGTGTTGGTTGTCCAAACAAATATTTCAAACCACAATGGTATGTCCTTAGCTCAAATTTCCTCCTCATAAGGTAATGTCTCCACATTTTTAATGCATGTACAATTACTACTAATTTTAAGTCATGTGTAGTGTAATTCCTCTCATGCTCTTTTAGTTTTATGGACTCATAGCTTACCACGTGATCTTTTTGAGTGAGGAATCCACCGAGTCCCTTCCTTGCATGCATCCATGCATACAACAAAGTCTTCATATGGATATGTAATCTTTAATATTGGTGCACTTGTAAATATGTCTTTTAGTTTTTGAAAGCTCTCTTCACACTTGGAAGTCCATTCAAATTTCACTCCTTTTTTAGCAAAGAAGTGATTGGGCTTGCAATCTTTGAGAATCCCTTTATGGATATTCGGTAATAACCAACAGGACCCCTAAATGATATGGCCTATGTCACATTTATTGGTAATGTACATCCTCTAATGGCCTATATCTTCTGAAGATCCACCGTTATCCCTTCTACTTAAATTATATGCCCCAAGCAGTGAATCTTATTTTGATAAAAGATGCACTTATTTATCTTAGTATACAATTTATGCTCTCTTAAAATTTACAACACCATTCTTAAATGTTAATCATGTTCCTCTTCTTAATTAGAGTAGATGGCACTAGTGTATTTGATAGTCTAGATGGCACTACCATGAATTTATAATGCCTATATCTTGTCCTGAATGTTGTATTACTAACGTTTTTTCCCTTTATCCTCACCTAATGATAGTTTAATCTCAAATCAATCTTGGAAATTATTCTTGCACCTTTCAGCTGATCAAACAAATCATCAATCCTTGGAAAAGTATATTTGTTCTTTATGGTGACCTTATTCAATTGTCTAAATCAATACACAACCTTAATGTTCCATCTTTCTTCTTCACAAAAATAATTGGGGCACCCCAAGGTGACACACTTGGACGTATATACCCCTTCCTTAAAAACTCTCCAAGATGCATCTACAACTCTTTCAATTCTAGTGTGCCCATTCTGTATGGTATCTTGGACATTGGGGCGGCTCCTGGCACAAAATCAATAGAGAAATCAATGTCTCTCTTTGGTGGAAATCCTATAATTTCTCTTAAAACATATTCAAAATCCCTCAAGACTGGATGGTATTCAATGCTTTCCAATTTATCTCTGGCTACATATTCCATATGGGTTACAAAAATCTGACATCCCTTCCTGAAACTCTTTTTCAACTGCATAGTTGAAATCTCTCTAACAACTACAACTCTTGGAATTCCTTGAATCCTACTTTGCTTCCCTTCTTCATCAAGACATGTAATTTTCTTGTTGTAATAGTTTAGGACAACATGGTGTTTTTCCAACCAATCCATGCCAATTAGACAATCATACAAACCCAATGGAGTGATGTTCACATCTACCTTTGTGTTGAGTCCATTCATGTCTATCAAATGATATTTAACTAGCTCATTGGTTTTCCTCTTAGCCCCTGTGGATAATTGAACTAACCAAGATTTCCTATTATTACTCCTTTGCAAGTGAAATCTTTCAACAATTTTAGAGTTTATGTAACTATGGATAGCTCCAGAATCAATTAATTTTTTTATGGGTTGGTTGTCAATATTACCTTCCACTTCAATTATGGGCGATTGATATTTTTCTTGCTTGTTATCCAAGGCTGCATAAATACTTGGCATGTTTCATCCCATATCTTCAACTATTTCATCCTCTTGAATGTTGTGTACAATCCTCATCCTTTCTCCTTTTTTAGGGAAGTCCCTATATAAGTGTTTTCCCTCACATCCCCAACATTGTACAGGTTTTTGCCTTGGCCTTTTCCCAAATGAATCTGCAGTCTTGTGCTCAATTTTGGCTAACTGGCCTTGTTTATTTGCTTGGAAATTGTTCTTGTAAAAGGGTGGCTTAAAACCTTTCTACCTTTGATCCTTTTTACCATTCATCTTCTCATTCCAAGATTTTTGGAAAACTAGCCTTCCTCTCCTCCGCTCATAAAGACGATTTTCTCTCCTTATGGCTTCCTCCAAAGTTTTGGGGTTATCATATTATATCTTGTCATTGCAGAAAGACGGTATCCCACTCAGAAACCTTTGTATTTTAACCTTGTCATCCTTTATGAAGTCAACATATTTCAAAAATTCAAAGAACCTCTTCTTGTATTCATCCATTGTCATGCTTCCCAACTTGAGTTCAAAGAAATCTTTCATCTTTCTTTTGTAAAAATGTTCAAACACATATTTCTTTTGGAAATACCCTTTGAATTTCCTCCATGGGATCCTCTTTTCATCAATGTGCTTAGATTTCTTAAGTTGATCCCACCACATGGATGACTTCCCTCGCAAGTGGTAGGTTGCAACTCTAGCTTCTACCCAGGAGGGGTAATCACGCAGTTGGAAATATTTCTTCATCTCCAACAATGAGGCCTCAGCCTCTTCTCCTATCCTATGCTCAACATTGAAAGTTGGTTTCTTAATTTTCCTCAATTCACCTTGCAAGATGTCTGCCTCGGGCCTTCTCCTCTACCTCCTGACAGGAGACACACTTGGGATACTCCCTGGCCCTGAACTTGCATGAGTACTTCTCATAGAGTATTCACTCTATGAAACTATGACATAACGTCTTCGTTCATGGAATATTAAATAGTAACAATAATTTCACTAGATATTGATAAATATCTCCCAAAATCCTTTTGTTGAACCCCCCTCCCAATACATTTTTCTAATATAATAAAACCTTATTTTTACTAGATAACCTTTTTTATAACCCCCAATGCCTATAAACCCATTGAGACCCCNTATTGACTTTATTTTTCACAATTTAAAAACCCTCTTTATGAATGAACATGATAAGATATTGGTCAAAAATTTGAAGCCCTGTGGTGATTCTGGTGTATTGCCTTGGATAATGATAAAATTACTCATGCCTCTTGATTGCCTATCATTCCCACGATCATCCCTTCTGCTTTGGGTTTTGGATGTTGTCACTTGCCTAACACTAGATTCTTGCTTGGTGCCAGAGTCCTTTTTAACTTGTTTATGAAACATATTCAAAATTTTAATTATTTCTTCTCAAGCCTTCATAATTATTTCATTATTGGCCCTATAGGTCTACACTTCTCTATGCATGCTTCTCATAGCTATAGGCTCGAGCTTGTTTCTTCTTCCGTTAGACTTTGTCTCAACTTTTCCCATGTTGGCATGAAGATATATAATATCTTCTTCATGGTTGTAAGATCCTTGGGCATCTTCCATAACTCCAATCCTCATATAATAACCATATTTTTTTGCTTGTACCTATAAATATGCAAGACATGTGCATGTAATAATTATTGTTAGAACATGAATAACATAAAACATTTCATTAATTAGAATACATGTTATTCTTCATATAAATTTACAAACAACACAATGCACCAATTCAAAATCAGATTCCCTAGATGCATTTTTTTCTGAAATAGCTCTCTAATGGTTGTACTCATGCCTCGTTCTGAGTTTTGAGTGAAAAGTTACAACTTTCACAAGTTGTAATTTTCTACTCACTTACTGTTACATAAATATATTTACTACTTTTTGAGAAATTTTAGTGTCCAATTCAAAATTGTGGGTTGATATATCTATTCTCCTCCTCAAGACCTTTCCAATGACTATTCATTTTCTCAAATCCGAGCTGAAAGTTATGGTATGGAGAAGTTTAGACTGTTTTTCCCAATTTATCCTTGTATGCTACATGTGTCTTCTTTCTCTTCCTGCGTATTTTTACATACCCAAATTCCAAATCTTGCTCCATGGTTGTCTTATATGGATCATAATCTTTCCATAGACTGCTTATGAGCCCCAAACGAACTTTTGAGCGAGTTATGCCCTATAGAAGTAAATTGGTGTTGAAATTTTACCTTAACAATTTTAGTTGTAACTTTCTCATATGAGATCTGTTTTGTGCTCGAAGTAGCTCATTGGATAGATTTATCCAAGTTCTTTTATTTAAGTTGCAAGGACAAAGTGTACCGTGGTACACTAAGGTATACTATTCTCGTGGGTTTTGATTGCCTAAAAACGTCTTTTAAGGCTTCAAAATTTCCCTACAAGTTCATGACCTTCAAAATCCTGAAAAATTCATAGAAAAAAATGCTTGTTTTACTCTTATAACAAGCCTTTTAATTTGATCCTTCGACCTCAAATCGGGTGAAATCTAATTCGTTGATCCGCTAATCCTTTCCAAACCCCATGGATCAATTTCCGCCATCGATCGACAACTTAAAACAATCTGGACTGTTGATTCGAGCTCCATCGACAATCGACGATTCTCTTTGGAAAACCAAACTTGCTCGTGAATCTCCCCGATGCTCGATCATAAACCATCAAAGAATTATCATAGAAACCACTTGAAATACATTGCTAAATCGACTGACCCGACCATCGACCATCAACCATTAACAATCTTTATTGGAGGATTAAACTCCTTACCAATTCCACTGACCCGACCGTCAACCATCAACCCTTTATTGGATAACGTAGAAACTACTAACGTGGCATGAGACATAAAATATAACACACCAATCTAGATGACATGGCATGACACATCATCACCCTATTTCCTTCATCGATGATCGACTATTTCTCTTGGATGACTTAAACACCTCGCCGAATCGGTCGACACCCAACCATCGACCATCAACCATCGACCATCGACCATCGAAACTCTCTCTTTCTTGATCAAACCCTTCACTAAATCGACCAACACACAACCATTGGTCATCGATGAATTCTCTTGGCCAACTCCAACACTTATAATTTTCTACCAAATCCCCAACGAATTTGGACCGTCGATTTCTCATTCAAAAATGATCTCGGTTGTTGATCTATCAAACTTTGCCCCACTTTGCCAACACTCGATCGTCGACCATCGACCATCATATATTTATTTTGTTTGAAAGAATATCTTCGCCAAAATTGTCGATCCAACCATCGAATGTCGGCAATTTCTCTTGGCGAATTTTCAACACTTAGAAATTTCGATTAAATCCTAGGTGAATCTAGGCCATCAATCTCCAAGCTAATATGATATTGACCTTTGAACTAATCTAGCTCCCAAACCTCTGAAAACTAATCTAGAAAACTAATATTTTTCAATCTCCCAACTACCAAAAATGAATCTCGGCCCTCGATCCAGTAACCTTTCTAAACTTCAAAAACATTAGAATTTCCTAAATTTATTAAGATGAAACGGGCCATTGATCTCGAGATCAAACACGATCTCAACCGTCGATTAACTGAACTATGCCCAGCACTACAATGACCATTAAAACGCGAAGTTCATTCTTCCAAGTCAAATTTAACTCTGAAACCTGCATATTCACACCCTAGATCATCTCTTTGACTGCTCTGAGGCATTTAAAACCCACAATTTTCCCACAAATTTTGGGATTTCACTCTCATTTCTCTGTTTTTCCCCAAATTCACAGACCAAAATATGCAATGACGAATTTTCCCAGTTCACACCCGTCTTGGCCCGTATAGGCCTGATATTTTAACCAAAGGCTCTGATACCATAATGTGTGTTCCTCAGCCTAGTTGAGGTCCATTACGTGTAGAAACTCATAAAAACTAAAAAAAAATTGTTAACTAATTTCCTGTAGCTTATCAACTACGAATTACAACCAGATTTAACCATTGTTTGTTACCATTATTTAGATGCATCTACAACATCCTCAAAATGACTTGAATGCAGTCTAAATAACACATTATAGAAACATCTGAAACTGTTATGATACTTAGAGTAAAACATAACAATTAAACACATAGTATAACACGACAACAAGATAAGCACTTATCTTTCAATTCAGTTGTGAAATCAACTGCTTGGGATGGATGTTCCACTTAACCATAGAATTTTTTTTCCTAATATCAATGGAAAGTCACCCCCAAACTGAGGCTATTCAAAAAAGAGGGTGGTCTCTCATTGTCCACTCACAACTCTAAAATCCCACAACCCACTGGTATTATCCTACAACTATCCTGATCTTCCACTAGCTCTCTTCCTCTCGACCAACCCAACCCAAGGAATGTACTCCTTCACTGATCTTAGTCCCTTGTGCATCCCATTCATTTATAAGGGTTTGTTTGGCACATGTAACCAAGAATCTCTTTACTGAGAACTCAAGGGAACTCACTGCTAAGGAAACTACCAACAAAAAACAACAAACACTTGTTGTTACAATGCAACTCACACAAGAATTCACTCTTCAGGCCTAAAAACCTGGATATTCAATCTTCAACTCCAAATACTCTCTAGAAATGCTCCAACATGCTCCAAAATTTTCCCTCCATGAATGCTCCAACTCCAAGATCTTTTTTTCTTCTTTATTTTTTATGTTCTTGCCAAAAAAAAATTGTAAAACACTATTGTAACCACCCATATGAATTTCCTCTCTTTGGCTTAATTTCTTGACTCACACACTTCCCCAAGCTATTTGTACTCAACCCCCATCCTCCCAATAACTATGGGATGTGACTTCTCACACCCACCCTCTTACATGCATTCAATGATTGGCTTTGGGGACACTCAATCATAAATATAATTTTAATATATAATGATAATAAAATTCAAGAATGTTGGTAGAATTAATAGACATGGATAATTCCCCCCTTGCACCCCTCTCTTAGGCATTCTCTCCCCTCTCTTGTGGATTAATTTATCCCCCTTCTCTGTCCATGTCCCCTTAGCAGCTAGCATCACATTTTATTATTAAAACTTAGAAATACATTTCACATATACATCGCTTGACCATAGCCACACATTATATCTACATTAAGAATTAATTAAATGGGGAACATAGTGGGGATGTTATAGATGCACATTAATTAATCCCTTCTAACAACTTCATAACATAAGTTAATTTTATAAATTTTCCTAAATTCACCTTGATAGGACAACCTTACCCTTATTACATGTGTCCATTCCTAGGACATAAAGTATTTCCTAGATCACTTGGTTAGAGATAGGTAAAAATGATGAACTATTGATGGAAAGGGAAGGGAAACTTCGTGTTTTGACCCTAAAAGTCACATGTGATGATGTAATAGGTCCTTTAACTGGTCCAAATAGATTTATAGAGCTAGGAATATTCATTATTTACACATGCAATCGATTAAGATGGAGTTTTTCTTAGAGTTACCACCTAGGCACTTTATTTATTACCCCTTTTGTATTTTTCTTTGATTTTTCTTAGTCCTTTTCTTTATATATTCATTTTTTAGCATAGGACTTTGGGGTTGGGCCTTTTTAATGAGGTGGCATAGCTCCAACTTCATTATTCTTTTTATTCTTTTACTTTTATGCTCTTCACCTCTTGCCTTTTTTTACTTTATTTGACTTAGGCTTTACATTGATCTTCAATTTGTTCATTTAGACCTTGTTGGATGACATACCATAAATCAAACAAGAGGGGATAATATTTTTTTATGAACGCGATGGAAGTGAAAGGGAAAATATGAATTTGTTAGGTATGTTAGGATATGAAATACACTAACTCAACTAGATCACTAGTAGTACAATTTTACCTAAGTCGTGACGACTTTATCTAATGACAATTATGACCCCCCATGGTATAACGTGACAAAATAACAAAATTATAATTATTATTAAGAAGTGTTATTAGATCAGACTCAATGTTTATTATATTCATGAATAGGTAAGAAACTGCAACACACCCAAAACCTAAATGCTCTTTTAAGGGGTGGGGCATCATAATTTTGTTTTACTTAACTCTCTCAAATCCTAATTCCAGGATTTATATCACGTCCTTCTCGTCGAGAACTCTCCAAATGTGGATTTCCTCTTCCTCCTGGGACTGCACGAACTCTTGGTCTAGGATCGTTTAATCACTTGAGTTGAATCAACTCTTTGAGCCCCTGCTAGAACCCAAATCAATCTTCACAGGTCCCCCTTTCTCCAAAGTGTAGGTTCTTCCAAACCCGCAGGCTCTTTCCTGGCCCCTTTGAAGACTTTGAACAACAGGCGCTAGATTTCCATGCTAGGCACCTTCATTCATATGACCTCGAAATGTGACCCGACGCCTACTTAAAGGGCGCTTTGGAACTTCGGGCTTCGGGCATTTTCACTTCACCACTCGCCAATTCTCCTAAACTTCGAATTGGCAAAGTTACAAAATAACATGAGAGGGATCGACGACCCCTTATCCCTTTCCAGATCAACACCCCACCGAAACTTTGGGCCCAACCACTTTGGCGATTTCTGAACCGCTTCTCCACAAAACCTTCGGAGTGCCAAATATCCGAAGTTCACAATCCGATGCAGCGTGTACTCAGAGAATTGATGGCTCTGATTCACTTCGAGACTCTGGGCTTCAAAAGTTCCCGAGTCTTCACACACAGAAACATACGGAGTGAAATATTTCCAGAGTGTCGGATCTTCTGACACGCGTCCCCACATTGCTTCATCTCGTTCGTATCATCTCTAGGTTCCTACCTCCCGTGGGGAAATTCCATCCATCAACCAATCCAATGACTAGCTTAACCCTCATCTAATACACAAGATAGTAGGAAATTAGACACTTCGACACTTCAACGCTTCGACGTTGAATGCCTCTTTACCATCTATGCACGATATCTCCCGAAGTCCCATGAGATTTCCACATGGTTCCGTACTTTGGGCCTTTTGGTATCTCTTCCTACTACACATGAAATCCTCCGGAGCCTGAAGTCCTAGACTCCTGGAGTTCCGGCCACTTTACCAACCACTTTGGCTAGGAGGGCTCATACCATGGATTGACAAGTGTAAGGGTCAGGGGTGACATGTGTCACATTTCAATGGGTTTATAGGGTATGCGATATGAGTGACACGTGGCACGTCAAAATTGGGTCCATGTCACCCTCGGTGATGTCACTGTCAAACTTGGGTCCACGTCACTCTTGTATTCTCTGTCCATATTTATTATTTTAGCAGAACCATACTTTATGCTATGAATCGATCACAACCTTAAATCACCACTCATGAGACTCAAGGTTTCACATAAATTCCTTTAAGCATTCCTTGATTGGTCAATGCATTCATGACATATCAGTTCATGAATTATTCCAAGGATTACAAACATTCCTTACTACTAGAGGTTCACACCTCCAACATTCAGGTTCTCCTTCCTGAATCATACCCTACTTGGGTATCGAAGGCATACAACTACCTTTCAAAAGTTCATGCATAAAATTAAGAAAATAAAATATTTCAGAAGGGGTTCTTACCAAATCCCTTCATACCTTGTGCCACATAGGTATGAACATTTTTATACCGGTTCTTGGTTGCTAGCACCCTCTTTCTGATTTTTACCTCATCAGTAGTGCTTTATGGGGACTTTTATAGCCCTGTCAACAATATTTCAACCGCAGCCTTCTCATGGTCATCCTCTGCTTGAGGTTTCCTATCATTTGCAACTATCTTCCTCAACAGCTCCAATTCCTTTCTATACATAGCATGCATCATCATAGTCACAATTTAATTAGTTGTAATATTAAATAAAATGCATTTATCATAACATTCAAATCCATAAAACATCTTCAAAATGTCCTAGCATATCTTTATGCACTTCATCACATTATCCTCAAATGTTTTCATGAGTGCAACAACAACAATTCTTGACTACTTCTATAGTCATACAACCATCTCATTATGGTTTCAAAACATTTACTTCCATCAACACACTAGTTCCACATCCCAAAGAAAAACATAATGCACAACAAGAAAAGAGTTCGGGCTCTTCCCTTTTCCAACTCCTTCTACACGGCCTGGGACCTTCATTCCAACTGAGTTATTTCTAAATCCTTACTACCCTTTCTTGATGTGGATTCAACCAAGCCTATTCATTTAATCATACTCAAGGGGTTTATTTTCCTTTTACCAGTTGTACGGGTTTCCAAAACTACTCTTTTAATCCTGCAGCTCTGTTACACAATTCAGGGTTCTTAGGGTGAGAAAAGTATTCCTCCTTTTCTTCCCCTTTACTTATGAAATCTACTTCTTATTGTGATCTTTCTCCTCTTTTATTGAGCAGCCTCGGTTAGGCTAATCCTAACTCTTAGGATACATCAACATTCTTTAATAGAAAATCCTTTTGTCCATACTAAATCATGAACCTGTGGGTCCTGCAAGTTACCATTCGGTTTTCATAATGGTCAAGATTCATTATTAGTCTTCTATTCGTTACACAATGTTTTTCAAAATGTAATCCATGATTCTTATATATATATACACACAAGATTGTAGCTCGCTGCTTAATTCTTAGCAGTCAATAAGGTTGTGACTCTGTTCTCCTGAAAGATTTCTTCACATAGTTCCTTCACAGGGAACTCCTTAAACATGCAACTTCCTTATTGCGTATCCTTCACTATCTGTGATAACCTCAACCTTGAGTTAGATTTAGCTAGGTACCAAATATTTCATAAGGAATATAAACATGCATCTTTGTCATGTGTCCAAATTATGTATCCACACATATTCTGGTTTTGTTAACTTACATCCAAGATGTGCTTAACCATTTGCATAATCATAAGCATGTATGTAGTTTCCATAGGTATATTTCACAGCCCATCTACATCTCTATTTTAAAATCATTCAACTCATGATTGTTCACAATCATTCTCATGTGACCCTCAAAGGCATAATCATTTTCATATTATCATGACAACCGAGCATCCTCGCTCATTTACTCTCTCATATATTGATATTAGTCTTTCCTAAGGGAATGGAATACATCCACCTCAAGCTGTCACTCAAACAAAACTTCTATGACTCTTCAAAGCAGAGTCATCCATGCAACCATGGTATTCATTCAATTTTGGTAAGTGTAATGCTTGTCTCTAATTTCACTCATTTAGGCAGTCACCTCGCGCCTTTAGTGTACCTATACTCTTACATCATACATGTGCATCACTTTCACATTTAATATCATTCATACCTAACTATTATTACTATCAGACTTCATATCAAGAAGCTTCATAATGCATTAAATCCATGTACTCAAGCATAAACACACACAGTCCAAACGTTCATCATGCAAGCTCATTGCTTGCACCTTTTTCCATGGCATTCACACACATGGACATATCAGATTTATATATCCTTCTCCCAAGGATCTTCAAATCATTCTTATGATAAGTCTCATAGAACACTCAACACTGATCTTCCCTCTCAGTTGAGAGATTGCAGTCATATTATACTGGTAAGTATGTATACACATATTTGTGTATATGCAGGTGCATCTCTAGCACCCCTTTATTCACCTTGATAATTTAGTTTTATCATTAGTGTTCTTTAGTTAAATATTATGGTCACTTACATGACAAATCTCACAGTCAAAACTCATACTGATGTTTCCCTCTCTTCATGATAATAACCAACAAAGGTTACTTTTCTCTCTTTTGTACATTAATAGCTAGTAAGAAAACACTCTTGCCTTAATTTCCATAGATCATTACCCAACTTATAAATACAATATGGGCAATTAAAACCATGCCCAAGGTAACAGGGAATCCAATCTAGCTTCCAACTATATCTATATGGCTACCATCCACCACAGGATGTCAATTTGACCCATTGGGATTCTAGAAGTCCCCCAACACTTCCTTTACCACATTCAGGATCAACATTTAATCAACCATTTTACCTTAATTATAATAAATTTTTAATGTCTAATAACATTTGGACTATTCCCTTAAATCCCAAATGCAATTTCGAGTTATGTTACTTACTAAGTATCCTAGTTCATAAATCCAGAGTATCTTTATGTCAAGGTCAGTCTTAACCATTACACCTAAAATTATTTCTTTGGTTTAGCAATAGTCAGGGATGGAGGCCACTCTCCCCCTCCCACAAGAATTATGGAAGATTAGTTTCCTATCCACCAAGCAAAGGAGGCTATTGTGATTTATCACTCAATCACTCTATATTTCTACAGCTCTGTTTATCAGCTTGATTAGAAAAAACCCTGCCCAACAATTCTTGTACACAGAAACAAAATTCATTTTTTTCAGTTCCCTTCGAAACCCGAGAGCTTCACATGCTCTCCCTTTTCAAAGACTGGTCACCAAACTCATTCCTCTGATCGTGAGGGATTATACACATACAAGTTTTAACCCTTCATTAAAGCAATAATTATTGTTGCTATATATCCTTTCCATCTGTTCACATCCAAGTATTTTTATTAGTGACCATCAACATAATCCCACTCCTGTAGGATCGACTATCATTTCCCAAAGAAATGATAGGCTTCCTTTTACACATACTAGCATGATTCAATCTCGTTGGGTAAAATCCCAACTGTATTTTAATCTACATCCTTCTACTCAAGAAATTTATGCAGAAAATTTATGTTTGGCAGTAATATTCTCCACAGGCTCACCTTAGCCTTGGTAACCAAATCTTATGACTGTACAACATCACGTACAATTTCATACTGAAGTCAGATTCTTTATTTGGAAATGCCAAAACATCTATAAACAACAACAGGTTTCATTCCTCTCTTTGGTAGAGGTTTGACTAAACCTCTTAGGAATGTCATAAGATAGGGTGTTTCCCCTTAAAGTCCTCCAAAAATATTTTTATACGACTCTTGCATGAGCCCAAGCATGCCAAGTTTTTTTTTCGTGCTCTGATACCAATTTGTAACACACTCGACCCCTAAATTCTCTTTTAAGGGGTGGGGCATCATAATTTTGTTTTCCTTAACTCTCTCAAATCCTAATTCCGAGATTTGTATCACGTCCTTCTCATCCAAGACTCTCCAAATGCGGATTCCCTCTTCCTCCTGGGACTGTACAACCTCTCTTTCTAGTATAGTTTAATCACTTGAGCCGAATCAACTCTTCGGGCCCCTGCTGGAACCTAAATCAATATTCACGGGTCCCCCTTTCTCCAAAGTGCAGGTTCTTCCAAACCCGCGGGCTCTTTCTTAGACCCTTTGAAGAATTTTAACAACAGGCACTAGCTTTCCACGCTAGGCCCCTTCCTTCATATGACCTCGGGTTGTGACTCAACGCCTACTCAAAGGGCACTTCAAAACTTCAGGCTTCGGGTATTTTCACTTCACCACTCGCCAATTCTCCCGAACTCCGAACTAGCGAAGTTTTGAAATGATGTGAGAGGGATCGAAGGTCCCTTCTCCCTTTCCAGATCAACGGTCCACCGAAACTTCGGGCCCAGGTGCTTTGGTGAGTTCCAAACCGCTTCTCCACAAAACCTATGGAGTGACAAATCTCCGAAGTTCACAATCTGACTCCACGTATACTCAGAGAATTGATGGATCTGATTCACTTCAAGACTCCAAGCTTCGACAGTTCCTGACTCTTCACACACACAAATGTCCATAGTGAAATCCTTTTGGAGCATCGAATATTCTGATGCGCATACCCACGTGGCTTCATTTTGTTCATACCATCTCTAGGTTCCTACCTCCCACAAGGAAGGTCCATCCATCAACCAGTCCAATGACTGGCTTAACCCTCGTCTAATACACATGATAGTGGGAAATTCAACACTTCAACACTCCGGTGCTTCGACGTTGAATGCCTCTTTACCATCTACGCACGAGATTTCCTGAAGTCTCAAACTCTCGAAGTCCTGCGAGTTTTCCATGTGGTTCCGGACTTCGGGCCTTTTGGTCTCTCTTCGTATTACACCACAAATCGTCCAGAGTCTAAAGTCTCAGACTCCCAGAGTTTCGGTCACTTTACCAACCACTTTGGCTAGGTGGGATTGTACTAGGGATTGACATGTGTAAGGGTCATGGGTGAAACGTGTCACGTTTCAATGGGTCTATAGGGTATGTGATACACATGAATCCGAGTGACACGTGGCACATCAAACTTGGGTCCACGTCACCTTGGGTGATGTCACTGCACTACATCACTTCAGATTGACCGTACTTCATGCTCTTCAATCTCGCATCCAAGGTTGGTCAACGTACCCCTTGGATCAATGGTCTCTGCTACTTCGTAACTTTGATGTTCGAGGGTTTAATTATATAGACTTCTCTTTTCTCCTAAAGTAGTGAACATCGAATTGACCATGGGGTAGATCCAATAATCAGGGAGGGATCCAACATGCCCTCAAATCAACGGTTCCCATCACTTCGTTGTTTCGACCTTCGGGGATTTTAACATTACAATGCTTATGTCCTCCCGAAGTGGTCAATGTTGAGCTAACTTCATCGTAGCTCCGACAGCTAGGAGAGAATTGGAAGGATCCCTAGATCTACGGTCCTGATCACTTCACGGCTCTGACCTTTGGGGGTTTTGGCTTCATTACCACTCCATTTTCCCAAAGCGGGACTTTGCCGAAGTACCATGTGCAGGTACCTTCTCCTGAATGATCGGACGATAGGTGGGGCTTCTAACGATTTCCCCCAAATCTACGACTCTCCTTCACTTCATAACTTCAACGTTTGGGGAGTTTGATGCTATATCATCTCCATTTTCCCGAAGTGGAACTTCATCGAAGTACCATACACAAAACCTTCCACTAGACAATAGGATGGTCGAGAAGGGACCCCAAAGGACTCCCTAGATCAATGACTCACAACCTTTCGTGACTTCGACATTTGAGTATTTTTTACAGTTATGAAGTTTGACATCCCAGGGCTTTGAGCTCCTGAAGCTCTGAAGCCATCAAGAGTTATCTCCTTTCAGACTTAGCGTAGGGTTCATAGACCTTGGTCATATGGGACCTCTAAAGGTTCATGTGGTTACACGCTTGACTCTTGGCCGGGAATTTGATAGGGCCGTGGGCACGAGCCCTTGGTCACACAGGTGAAAGTTCTGAAGGAGGTTCCCTCCTTCCGTAGAGTTCGAACTCAGTATTCCCACAAAGGAGAAATTCGAGGGTTCGACAGGGCTTAAGCATTCCAGTTAACCCCATCTCAAAATATTCGGTTAACTGGACCACCAGAGTCACAAATATCAAACATCCAAATAATATACCACCAATCAAACACAATATTTTACAGAAGGACTATAAACACCATTATCATCCATTTTACGCAAGGCACAAGTTAACACATTTACAAATAATCAAATCATGCATTTTAACTCTAGGATGTTGGGAATAAAAATACTTATCTATTATGTTCGATCACCAACAGACTGACTGTGGGTGTTCTCCTCTCCACCCAACGATAGGATAAGAGGCACTCATTCTTAGCACACTGGCCACCCATGTGCCAGGACATGATATCACCAGGGAACTCTCACAACTTCTCATGGATTCTTTCCTTGTTTCAGCTTATGCTCAAGTTTTGTTCTCTGCAAACTCTCAGAGTTTTTTCTCCTCTCTATTATGGCCCCGACGAGGTTTATCAGATGCTTCCTCCACATCAAGCTCACAACCTTTTTCTCATTCTCAGCTAGGGAGCTTCTCACATTCTCCACTCTTATCTTTATTCTCTTACGTTCCTTGCATGCACATCCCTCTTATCCTGTTCCTTCCATCAGAAGGAAAAATCGAGACAATCTGGGTCTGTAGGACCCTATGGTACTTCAGGCTAACATTCTTCAACTATACTATGCTTCCATTCATGGGGTTGGTTGATGGTTCAACCACCGGTCCTTTCTTCATCAATTGATTCCTCCTTGGGAAATTTGGGGTCATTCAATATAATGAACCCTCTCTTATAGTTTTCACATTCTTTCCTCTAGTGATATCATGGCTAGTAATTTCAAGGCTTCACCCCCATAGTCAGTTATTGGCAATTCAAACAATAATACATTTACATTGTTCTTGTGCCACATCATGGTAATTATGATTAATGATTAATTACAAGCTGGGGGAAACATGGGTGTTACAGAAACCATCACATCGTGTCTAAGAAAGAAGCCCACACACAAGATCATAGCACATCAACTGAAATAAAGATAATGTTGGAAGTACCATGCATGAGTGCACATAACATTTAAGGTGTAAGACATAGGAGTTGATATACAATGCTAGAATCATATTAAATAACTCATGGGTTTTCATGAGGCTAGATTGTCATGTCTCTTATGAAAGAGATAGAAGAACAAGTCTAAATAAGAAGATATGGGTAGGAGATCTCATCCAAGTAGCATCATGACACACCTAAGAAGATGGTCTGGAAGTAGTTTCCCTTGAGGGGGGAAACAAGTTCCACTCTTGGTTTAAGGGTAATAGTCAAGTCAATATTCCTAATAAGATGTACTATGGGAAACTCAAGAGGGAACACATCCTTGAATTTAGAAAATATCAAATGAATCTTTGAGGGAGGATCACTACTCTCATTAACTACTTCAACTACATAATAGGTTTCTTAACTATAGATTCCATCTCGACATAACTAAAATCTCCATGCTTACAAGTTACCAACCCACATTTGATTAATAATATTGGATGGCTCTAGTGTTATAAAAATAGGTGTGCGCGTTTCACCATAGACAATATAGCAATATTGTCACCCAACCATAGGCACAAAGGCCACTCCCGAGCACCTTAACCTTGAAAGACATAATAATTCTGAAAGCAATACAATAGCCAACCAAGGTGGCACAACTTTCTCCAAGGCTAGCGCACCAAGAAAGAATAATCAAATACCAAGTAGAAAGTCCAAACCATAACCAAGAGAAAGTCCAACCAAAAACCAAAATACCAGTTGCAGTAGTTGCAGCTGCACTCCCTCTCCAAACTTGTGCACCACAAGTCTTATGCAGTTGTGAGAGTGAGAGTGACAAATGAGCTCTAGCACCCTCTATTTATACTGCTCTATCTCACTTGATTGGGTCGACTTCTCTTTCTGGAGGCTAATAACTCATTATTAAATATTCTCTTGAGCCAACTTGTCTCCTAGGGTTATTATCCAATGTTTTAGGGTTTCTCTTACTTCCCGAAATATTTTAGTCTTGTCAAAGGTTACACGTGGAGGTTAATACCTCCTGCAGCTACCATAATATCAATAGTCCCTCCTAGCTAGGGAGGTATTAAAGGAAATGGTATTGAGAACAAACAGACCATTCGACCAGTAGCATCATCATAGCCACACAGGCTATCTCATGATCAAATCATGAGCACCATCATCACTATCCAACTAGATAGTCTCCATGGCAATAAAAACAATGTCATCCAATAGAACACTTCCAGTAGCACACTACTACTAACCAATGACATACAATCACCACCAATGGATCACATCCACCACAATAGAATACAACTATTGTCCAGAGACATACAGTCTCTACAACAATCATATCATCTGATATCAACCTGCATAGAAATATCATGATACAAACTGAGTCATCTGGGCCATTTTTCCACTCACATATGTGAGATCTGGAAGAGCATATTCCCTCATAAATTAAAACATCATTCATGGGATATTTGGACTATTCTTCCCAAGAATAGAAGAATAATTGTCCCTGATTTTTTAGCTTGGACCATTCACCTAACTAGGCCATTCCTTTGGCACTAATCATAGTGAAACCTGGAGAGAATGAGTCCGTCGTAGGGAACTCCTGTCCCTGATTACTGATCATGGACCCTTCACCTAACTGGGCCATTCCTCCAACACTAATCACAGTGCAACTTGGAGAGAATGAGTCTACCCTAGGGAATTATTTTTCAGACCATTTCCTATGGAAATGAATATCCTACACCAACCTCCAAACCGAACCATTCTTAGAAACTACTCACAACTGTGAACTTCAAAAGAATGACTACCCGATGAGGTGGACCATTCTACTTGACCACTACTCAGAGTGACTACTAAGAAGAATGATTTTACTAGACCATTCCCCCACACTGGCCACAAGGGGAATCGCTGGTTGTGGTACATCATCAATCTATCAAACCATTTTCGTATTACGAAAATGATTTCTCGATATGGACCATTTTTGGAACTCGAAAATGATTTCCAGTCAGAAAACGCGAACCACTTTCCGGACTGGAAAGGAACTACCCAACCTAGACCATTTTCCGAACTAGAAAATGATTGTCCATAAATAAATAACATATAAGTTCTCTCTCCCAACCTGGGAGTAATCATTTCCTTTTTTAATAAGGAAGTCATCTCCACAAGCCCCAACTTGTCCCTTAAGTACGCAAACTTTTCATCTTGGACATAGGCTTTACCAAAATATATGTTATCTTCTCATCTGTGGAGATATGTCGAAGAACCAATTCTCCCCTATGGACTCTATCATGAAGAAAATAATACTCGATCTCAATGTGCTTTGACCTGTCATGGAACATCAGGTTCTCTGAAACCTTCACACAACACTGATCATCACAATATATCACGGTCGAATCCAACACCTGATCAAACAGTCCAGAAACCAACTTACAAACCCACATTGCTTCCATACAAGCATCACAAGCTGCAATATACTCTGCTTATGCAGTGCTGAGTGCATCAGACTTATGTTTCATGCTATCCCATGACATTGTGGCAAAGTTCAAACTGAAACATATCCAAGTAGAATTTATTTTTTCGTCTTCACTCCCTGCTCAATCTGAGTCGATAAATCCATGCAGTTGTATATCATAACTCAAACATCCCACGAAAAAATTTCAAGGCATGCTTTGCAATTTTTCAATTCTCATGGCTAGTTTCCACCTGGAACTATTTTCAAAACAAAACAAGTATCTATCTCAGTATTCTCCAAATACATTAACGTCAATCAATTGTTGATACAGGGACAAGTCTACTGGATTATAGTCTCTCAATTTCTTTAGATCTGACATCATGGGATTTTTCCATGGATTTGCAATATATCATCCCAGACTACTAAGGAACCATTATGATACACTTTCTCTGTCATAGGAAGTTTTCTCCATGCTTCTGTTGTACATGAGATGCTTTGCATCAAGTTAATTGAATCCATAAGAGGTCTTCTTACATATGCATACATGGGTCTCTTTATAGTATACCTCAAAACCTTGAGATTTCTCTACATAAGCTTCTTCCTCACTTGCTCTATTGGGAAGAACAATATTTTACATCCAACTGATGTAAACTTCAATCCATGGATACTCCAAGAGATATAATAGATCAGTTAGAGGTATATCTGGTTTACTAGAACAAGTTGTCGTCATAGTTTTCTCCCTCCTTCTGGAAGAACCTCTAGTGTTGAATCTCACAATGCTTCCATTCTTGAGTCTTTTTCACAATTTGTTACGTACATTGTTCTTCATCACAGCTTCCATTCCTTCTGCTTGGCTGCTTCTAGTGGGGTCAAACCATGTTGGTAGTCTTATGATTCTCGGTATAATAATTGGTTGTTCTTGCTTTTATTTATTTCTTGGAATATTCATGTTCTTTCCTCATGTTCCTCTTTAACTTTGGGGTCCATGGAGTCTTCTATAGATTCCATGCCCTTCCTTCTTGAATATTCCAACTTCTTCCTTTCATCATAGGAACATATAAGTAGATGGACAACCAAGGATACTTAAGGCTTCTTTTCAAAGAAGACTTCTTCTAGAGTCAAATTGAATACATGTTTCTTATCATGGCTGCTACTTTCAATGGGGAACATGGACAAATACTTTATAATATTCACAGATTCTTAAATGGATCATATCATTTAGGATTATCTTCCTCCTAATCCTGGCTTCATGCATGAATGCATACTCTTCTTTTATAATTCTACAATCATCTCCCTCCATATACCATGCTTACTTTTGCATCCTTATTACTTTCTACAAAGTGTCACAAGTCTTATTCTAGTTTCCTCTTCATTACTAACTTATTTCTAGTCTGACTCCTTCTGGGTCTCTTCAAGTTTGATTCTGATTTCAACCTATCTGACAATTATTACTTAAATGATAGATTCCTCAGGAATTTTTCATCAAAGATTTTCAATGTAATTCATCTTTTTCATGTACATTACTTGACTTGTAGTCATCGTAATAGTAATCCTTATCTTGTTATTCTTTCATAAGTATTATTTCACTAACCATATTATCTTCTAAGAAATAGATACACATGATATGTACATGAACTATGTAAACATGGTATGTACAAGAACTATGTTATAGAAGAATATTGTTACCTTGACTAGAAGAAGAAGTCATATCCATCATGCTTAACTTTCTTTCAGGGTTCCTTTTCTTCCGCAACTGTTGCTTCATGTGTTTCCTTCCTTTTCTTTAACTCAAGATAGTGGTTCCTGTAGTGACCATATTTTAGACAGTTGAAACATTGTATTTTTGACATATCATTTTCTTGATTTGGTTTCTTCCTTGAACCAAACTTCTTCTTATTCTCGAATTTCTTGAACTTTGTTGTGTATTCTTGATCATCATCTTTTTCGCTAATACTTGATTCTTCTTGTGCACAACAATTCCAAAGTTCTTCAAGTGTGGGATACTCCATTCTTGTGTTCATGCTTGGGGAAAATGCATCCCATGTCTTGGGAAGACCATTGAGTACGATATTTATTGAGTCCTTTTCTGAAATGATTTCCTCAATAGCTTGTAGTTGATCTCTTAGTTGAGATATTTTTACAAAGTATGATGTTATGTTGTTATCATCATTCATTTTCATGTCACGGAGCTCATTCTTCAGACTCATCACTTGTCCCATATTTATGATTGAGAAGAGGTTATTTAGGGCATCATACATCTTATTGGATGAGTCAATATTAGAGATGTAGGGTATCAAGTGGTATTTTACAGACTCCACTATGATACTCATAGCGTCGATATCATTGTCCTTGAACTTCTCCATAACTGTGATGTTAGGAGGTTCCTTCTCTTTTCCTACTTCAAGTTGTGGTGCCATGATCTTGCCTTTCACTATATCCAACACTTTATTCTTGGAAAGGATGAGGTCAATCCTTGTCTTCCATGCTCTAAAGTTAGAAGCCTCTTCTAACTTGTCTTATGACTTCATAGAGTAAGTTGTGACTACTTTGACTTGGTCAACCTTTGACTTTGACTTGTTCAGCCTTTGAATTTGACCAAAAAATCAAACTTGATGCCTTGGATTGCTAAAAGTACCAGGAGGTGCGCTAGGCTAGGGCACACTAGGATATCAAGGAATTAGGTCAAGCTCTTCACTTAAGGCACCTCAACAAGAGTGTTAGGGTTTTTTTGTTGCAACAAAACTTTGACTGCAACTACAACTGAGCAAATCCTCTCAATTTATCTTCCAGTCGTTAGAATGTCTGAAGATAGTGTGCGCCCATAACCTGTTATAAAAATAGGTGTGCTCGTTTCACCATAGACAATATAGCAATATTGTCTCCCAACCATAGGCACAAAGGCCACCCCCGAGCACCTTAACCTGGACAGAAAAAATAATTCAAGAAGAAATACAATAGCCAACCAAGGTAGTGCAGCTTTCTCCAAGGCTAGTTCACCAAGAAAGAATAATCAAATACCAAGTAGAAAGTCCAAACCATAACCAAGAGAAAGTCCAACCAAAAACCAAAATACCAGTTGCAGTAGTTGTAGCTACACTCCCTCTCCAAACTTGTGCACCGCTAGTCTTATGCAATTGTGAGAGTGAGAGTGACAAATGAGCTCTAGTGCCCTCTATTTATACTGCTCTATCTCACTTGACTGGCCTGAATTCTCTTTCTGGAGGCTAATAACTCATTATTAAATATTCTCTTGAGTCGACTTGTCTCCTAGGTTTATTATCCAACGTTTTAGGGTTTCTCTTGCTTCCCAGAATATTCTAGTCTTGTCAAAGGTTACACATGGAGGTTAATACCTCCCACAACTACCATAATATGAACATCCAGAACCATGGTCTAATGTTTAGCTTGGAAAATATTATTTGATAAGGTTACAATCACTAGCTTGACATTGATCAGTCTTATATTTCCCTTCATGTGGACCAAATTTGATTTAGCTCTTAGGATAATCTCTCTAGAGGTGTGTCCCTCCACATGTCCACCAATATACATGTCAAGGACCCTAAGTCTGGCTCCATATGGAAATCATAAAGTGATCTCTATCCCTCTAACCTTGACATTGGCCAAAGGCCTCTTGGAAATGATCCTAATTCCCCTAATTAACTAAATAGACTACTGAAGTTGTAATAGAAATTCTAGATGATGTTAAATATATCTAGTTGGTTTTGAACCTCTTTTCTCCGACCATATTAACATTTCCATTGAAATCTCCATGGAAGAGACCATTGCTTTTCCCAAATGATTCCCCTTTTAGGTTGATGAGAGACTACTGAATTTGTACTAAAATATTTGGAGGACATTAACTGTCTTTGGTCGGATTTGAACCTATTTTATCCAACCTTGTTAACATTTCCCATGAAAGCACCATTGAAGAGAACATTTATCTTCCCATATATCCTTATTTTAGGTCGATCATCATTTGAACTTAACAAAATAACCTGAGTGTATCTGCTAATGTGTGTGGCTTCCACATGCACACCAAAGTTCAAAATATAAGATAAAATTCCATAAATGAATCTCTCTACCTGCCACTAATTGTTAGCCACCATGTAATCCACATGAGTGACTAACTCCATGATTTTTGATGCATAATCATCCAAGAATCTTCCATTTTTCATTAATACAGTTCCATTTTTCATTAATACAAGGAAGGTAGTCCTCTACTAATTCTTATACTCTTTTAACAAATATCTTGTACAAAACCTTTCCTTAAATAACTCCCAAGTTACTTTTTTTTTTTTAAATGCAACGTTTCCTCATTGATTTATCAATGTAGTGTCCCTAAACAAAGTCATAGCTATTTCATCCTTCACGAGAGAATTGTACTCCTTAAAACTAAGACATCGTTTTACTCCCTTGATCTAGGCCTTGACTTTCTTTTCCCCTACCTATCCTTGGAACACATGTAACTTAAATTTGTGTACGTCTCTAGCAATCTCAAGAGGAGTTCTAACTATCCACACATGCCTATGTCTGTACATGTTTTAATTCTTCTCTGTAGTGACCATAATATTTAACATCAATTAATTCTATCAAACATAGCAGTAAAATTCAATAATTCCTTTAATTGAGAAAAACAGTAAAATTCAAAAATTCGTTTAATTGAGCACATTCGCATATAAATTTATCAACAATAATAAAATTTTATAGCAAAATAAAACAAATACACAATTTAAATTACCTGGGTCTAATGCTAATTCGCCTTGTTGCCTTGTTGTTGCCTTCCTGCTGCCTGATGCACTGACCAACACTGCCCAAACCTACTATCCTCCCTGTCAACTAGGACAACTACCTAGCTCCAGGATATCATATGGATATCCTGGCCCCCGTGCCCAAAACCTCCAGCAAACCGGTGCCTGTACTGATCCAATCCAACTACCAAACTCAACTCCCCTCTCTGCAATCCAAGAGAAACCTCCAAGAAAAAATGATAATCCCGTAGAATGATCCCCTTCGTAAACCTCCTTCCCCTCCATATCCTTCCTTCACCGCCTCTTGCATTTACTTCCTTATCCATCCATTTATTACCTTATCCCCTCATAATATCTTACCCCTTTTAATTAATATCTTATCCCTTTCCGTGTACGCAATTTTTTTTAATTTAAAAAATATAACTTATTATACCTTTTAAATTTAATACCCAAGTTATTGAATATAATAGGTAGTTAATTAATTAATTAATTAATCAAATTGCAACCATTAATTAATTAATAATTATTTAATTAGTATTATTATACCAATCTTGTTTAATTAATACCATGTTAAGACAATTAATCCCCTAATTAATTTTTACTTAATAATCCTTAAACATTTATTCAACTAGGGTTGTTACATACACCCACCCTTTAGGAAACTTCGTCCCGAAGTTAAGGTATCTTATGGTACAAAGGAAAAGAAACCTGGTTCAGATACTCATAACAATTGACCTACATTATCAATAAGTAAGTAAAGAAAACTCATGCATACTAGTGTATATGTACAAGAAATGCATGTGTAGCTAGTACATACAAGTCTCGTGCATGTACTAATAATCAAAACTATCATCCTTTAGTAATTTATGTATGCATCCAATCCAGTCAGCAAGACTAGTC
>ML782400.1:0-20144 GCA_009831015.1 Picea engelmannii
TTTGTCGAACTATAATAGATGTAGTGAAATGTTGGTTGACTTTATTGTAGCAGATGTAGTGAATGTTGATGTTGGGTGAAATGTTGGTTGACTTTATTGTAGTAGATGTAGTGAATGTTGATGTTGGTTGACTTTATTTTAGAAGATGTAGTTAATGTTGACAGCGTTGTGAACTCCATTTGTAGATTGAAACACATTTTGCAATTGGCCTATACAAAATTCTCTTTGTCAATTTTGGTCGACTTTACAGTAGAAGATGTGGTGAAATGTTGTGTGAAGTCCATTTGTAGATCGAAGCAATTTTTGTTTAATTGGTCCATGTAGAAAATGTGTTGAAATGTTGTGATAAGTACATTTTTAGATTGAAACACCTTTTGTTTAATTAGCCTATGAAAAATTATATTTTTCGAACTATAACATGTAAGATTTCGATGTGCACCTAGACTCAGTGCACACACACCTCATGTTTGGTCTAGGTTCTCAACAATATACAAAAAATTATACAATTTGAACTACAAACATAAACACATTGAGATGCCTAACAACTTCTCACAACAGAAAATAAACCAACAATTGAATCATACATAAGTACATAGGCATTTAATGCCCAAATCACTTGTTCTTAAACCTAGAACAATGGGCTCCCGTACTAGGGAAAATGGCCCTTTTCTTATACAAAAGAATATGCCAAAATACAAAGGTACACTTACAAAACAACCCTTGTTCACTGGTGATGAAAGTTGAAACCCTCATGGTTTCCTTGTTGCTGAACTGAGGGTTAGGGCATGCCTTGCCCACTCAAACCCTCCACTACCTCTGCAACTTGACACCAGCCTATGGGGCCTTTACATAGTCCCTTCTCTCTATTTTTGTTCTATTTGTGACAACTCTCAATGGTTGTCCCAAAACCTGTTGTCTTGGTCCACCAAATTTCCTAGAACAAGTTGTTGTTCCATCCCTCTTAACTATCCAAAATCTGCCTTCAAGTTTGTTGTTAGACTACTGCAACAACCCCTTTATCTCTATTGTTCCAGCCTCCTTAGCCTATTGTACCAGCTCTAGAACTTCCTTCTAACTTCCCTCAAGTCTACAACTTAGGTTCAAGTCTGCAAGCCACTGTACCAACCCTCAAATAGTGTTTTAACAGTCCTTCTTGGCTGGCTTCCTTCCTAGACTACTACAACAACCTCTTGTACCTGTGGCTACCTCAGACATTACCTTACAGGCCTGTGGATAGTCTCCCTTGACTGGCCAAGCCCTTAATCGTCCCTCAACAAATCTTTGGCAGCCTTACTTGGCTGGCCAAGCCTTCCCACCTGCTGCGGCTACCTTTCCTATGGTTGTGGCAGCCTTCCAGGACCTATGGCTTCCCTATCTTAGTAGGTTGAGTCACCTAAACAACAACAACTGCTCTCCCTTTCTAGGAAGAGTCCTCTAGACCCTTGTTCCTGTCCTCCTCTTGCTGGGGGGAGCCACAAAACCTTCCCCACAGACTTGTTCCAACAACATAAAGGCAAGGAGTTACCTTCAATAGTTTCATCACCCTCTTCATGTTCATTGGCCAAGCTGTATAAATCTCACCTAATTCAGAACTTTCATCAAACTTGTCCTTTCTGTCATAAAACACAGGTGCAATCTCCTCTAGCTGAGTGCATAATGTTGATTTAGTTTCAAGACTGTCCTCAAACGAAAAAATGAAATAATCAGTGTACATAGCATGATGAGACAAATAATCAACCTCTTCTCCTTTCGCCAATTGTTCTTGAAAAGGAGGATTTCTTTGCTACCTTCTAACAACAAGTTCATCTTGAAAGGACAATGTTTGCATTAAACTTTCCATAGTTTCAATTATCATGTCCAACTTACAGTGCGAAAATGGGGGACTGTCCTCTTTCATTGCTCCATTCCTTTCATCTTCAAGATTTCATCAGCATGAAGGAAAATGACATATTTTACAAGTTTAATGTTATTGGAGAGAGTTTCAATTAAAAATAAATGCTTGATATTATGTATAGTGCTAAGAAAACTTGGTATGGCACTACCCCCTTCTACATATTTTGTAAGTCAGAGATATACAAATTTTCATAAGAAACTTCAATGCAAGTTGGAAGGTGTATCTCCGTAATGGGGGATTGATCTCAAAGATTTGATGTTTCCTAAAGTTTCATAGATTGTTATATGTAGTTGATATTATTATATTACATGATATGATTTCAAAGTTCGTGTGGGTCTAGGAGAAGAAATTCATCAACAGATTTCAATTGCCTCCTCAGAATTCTGTATCAAATTAAGAGTGGTGTCATAGTCATTTTGTTATGTAGACAGACTGAAAATTGTCGATTTTGTTGGATACTCAGATAGAAATGGAGAAACTTCTGGAAAAACTAGATGAGGAGGATCTAGGGAAGCAGAAGGTTTGATGTTCTCTCTTACCTTGTACAATACTTGACAAAGTGGCATATTGTTATGAGTTAAGATCTAGAACAACATATGTCCTATACAAATCAGTAGTCTAGGGATCTAGGCCTCTAATATTTTCAGGAGCTTGAGCTTACCACGATTCCAATTTTAGAGTTGTTTTTATTGAACCAAATAAGTCTATATATAATATGACAATGCTAGATTCTTGTATGATATTCCAAAAAAATTATCTTGACCTTAATGAGTGTTCTATTTTGTAGGAGCCTGGGACTTACACAGCTAATAAATTGGACAATGTGTGTCATTTTTTGGGTTATCGATATCGTGGCTCTTTACCATCAGATTTTGATTGTAACTATGCATTTGTAAGTGCAGTTTACCATTGTAATTACACAGGCCATTCAAATGTGTTTATAATATATTGATCTAATAAATTGGGAAGCTAATCAGGAGTTTCAGAGTAATGTGTACCTTGAACAAGTTTGTGTTTTTTTCTTGCAGACTCTAGGTCAATTATCATTCTTTCTTGTCATGCATTCACTGAATGGTTATATGTCTACAGTCACAAACCTAAGTCAACCACTTTCCAAGTGGAGGTGTGGGGCAGTTCCATTCACTGTATGTCACACTATCTTTTAGATTAGACACAGTAATCTTTCCTTTTATATAGATTGTTCTTTGTTAGCATAGTCCCAAAATAGGATTCTCTCCTTCAAAATTTTCTAGAACTAATATTTTTTGTTATGCATTGTTCAATTGTCTTAGTCTATGCTTGTTTTGGTGCATACAGGCCATGATGACCATTGACAAGTGACCTAAAGACTGTAATGTCGTTATACCTGAATAGCTTGCTATCCATTCAGAAAAGGCCAATCCTAAGGGGAAGCCAATTAGGTATGGCCACACGCCCTAGCCTTCTATACATTATTTTGGGAAAAATGCATTTGATATTTCACTACTAAACGATAAAAATGCAGATCAAGAATGATACATCATGATTCCAAAAGACAACCACATACTAGGTTCACCCTCCCTACATAAGCAAGGAGAGATAGTGTGTCCACTTTGGCTCTGATCTCAAGAGTATCTACATCATCCCTAAAATCATCAATCATAATGGAGATGGGCATAGCCAAATCCAATATATTAATTGAAACTTCTCATGAATGGACTGGATTAGAAGGTTGTTCGGTACCATCGTTTCCATAAGAAGGATATTCTTGTCAGTCTAATCAGGTTCCACATGGTCTTAATGCCTGGAGATTTATCCATTTGTCCCCAAAAATAACCCCTTTCTAATAAAGAGGGGCAACAAAGAGAAGACTGTACTAAGCCGCAAGCCATATCCAAAAAGCTCCAACAACCTTGCAGTTCCACATAATATGCTTAATTGTTTCAGGTTTGTGACAAACCACACATTATCCATTTGTAAGGCCAGTACAATGAAGACTATCATTACTGCTAAACTGTTATGAAGAACTAACCACCCAAGGATTATAGACTTCAGAAGATTTTATCCCCAAATTTTCCCTTGTATCATTTTATTACATTCCAGGTTTCATCTAATGACTAGCAGGTTGTATTTATGGGTAATTTAATTGTAGACGTTCCATTATTTATGATTCAATTAAGGTCAAAATTCAAGCCCCTAGGTTGTAAAATAGGATAAGTGAAAGCTGTGGAAGATAATGTTTCTCACACAACTGCATTGTTTTGATACTATTCCCTACTCGGGTTATTATAGGGATGAATTTACCAATACAGGGGCACTCACAACAAGATCCAATACTTAACAAGTACTTAATAAATGTTGAAGATGGACATCACTAATCTATATAGCTCAGTTTTCCCCACTTTTTTTTCTGCGAGGCTTGAATAATCCAAAGATTTATTATTGTTTCTTGCACTCTTTTTGGTAGTTTACTTCTAAAAAATGAAAAAAAGACTATGTTCATGACTTAGTATATAGAAAACTAGATAAAAGTTTTCATTCCAGAACTTGAAGAGGGCAAAAATGTTGGAACCATTGAAAAAGGAACTGCAGTCTCAAAAAAACAATATAGCAGCATGCTTGGGGAATTTGATGACAAAGACATTTATGACGAAAACCACCTTTTAGTTGACTTTCTAGACTATGATGAATTCACTTCCCCAAAGACCAGAACTGTAGAAACCATCCCAAATGATGATATTACAAGTGTGAAGATTTGTAAAGATCACAACGCTGCCATTGTTCCAGAACTAGAAGAAAGGGACCTAGATTTCAAACTATATGAAGAGTCTGAAGGATATAGGAATCCATGGCAGACAAATCCAAAGTCTTATGTGGTGTATTTTGAAGGAAGCCATATTTATGAGAGCGATGAAGAAAATGATGATGATGTTATTGTTGCCATGGAAGAAATTTCCAGCCCAAAATATGAGGGGGAATGTCTCTTGGACTTTTGGGGGAACAATTAAGATGAGACTATGAGTCACGCAGAAAACAACATGGAAATTGAAAACTCGAAAGAATAGCCCATGGACAGTATTTCTGGCTATATTATGGAAGGAATAATTTCATTACAGAACTAGATACAAACTAGTCATGATTCTGTTTGTAGGTATTTTGAGGATATTATTGAAGGAAACAATTCTACAAAGATTGGTCTCTTGAACAGTGATGAAGAAAACAATTGTGTCTCACATCACAAGACTGGCATTACCCAAAAGGTTTTCTTAAATCCATATGATGAAAATATCCCAGGCCTGCACCATGTACCTAGACAGAAAAATCACAAGGAAGTGAAACGCTTGGAAGAACACTTTGATTTTTAATTGGGAGTGGGACAACGCAAGAACAAAGTTTTCACATGAATCTTTCAGGCGTTTGATGATAAATCTTGTGAAGAGAAGAAAAACCCAATTTCTGAGGCCATAAATACCCTCAATGAAAACCAAATCACTGTAACTATTGTTGAGCAAACTCCGTGGAATTCTCTCTTGATCTTTATGTTCCAGGCATGTCCAATCTATTCAATAGGATTCATTATGTATTCTTCTGGTGAAACTTCCCAAGCAAGCAAGACCACGTCAAATTTTGCACTCAACGTCTACTTTCTAGCCCTGGAAGAAAAAGATTGCAAGTTGTCTATGGATCTAAATTTTCCAGAGACCTGTCCTGAGTATGCTACTAATTCTACATTCTGTAGGAAAAGTATTGAGTATCTTACTTTCCATGTTTTGATGAGAAGAACCCAAACATTAGATGATGGGCAAGGGAATTTTGAAAAATCTTTGAAGCTCCCTATAGAGCATATTGTATTATCTGATGACAAAAGGGGGATGTTGTTTCTAAATATAGATAATTTTGACTAGTTGAGGAATATAGACAGAGTGTTGGTTTTCAGGATGTCATAGCTTGTCAAGAAGGTCTCTTTGTACGCATTCTTGGGCCATCGAGGTCTAGAGAGAGAATGACAAGTTGTCTTGTCGTTCTTCACTTCAGAAAAAGTTTTCTTGATGTAGATTCCCACTCACCATGGTCAGTTTCTGAAGGTGGCAAGCTTGAAAATGACTTTGTTTACCCAAATGAAACAATTCAAGATGTTGTTGATGAATATGAAGTTGCTGCTGTGAGGATAGGGGATGATGAAGATAGATCATTCAATACATTTTTGATGGACATTCTGGCATATAAGTATGCATACCTTAATGTATCCCTCTTTTCAATGATTACCAAGCACAAAGGGATACAATGTGGGATATGGAGGATTTCAAGGGGATAGATTTATAATGAGATTATGGAGTTCTCAAGTCTTCCTAAGAAGAAAAATCATCCTTAAGTAGGAGTCAGATGATACCACCAACTTTGTCTGAGACAAAGTTAGCACTATTGTTGCAAGGATTGAGGAAAGTGTGGGGGTCCTTATTGAGGCCTCTATAGATGGAACAATAACAACCGATCTTATCACAAAACTCACTATCAAATGAAGATTGTATTGAAGACATTGCAGAGGATAATGTGGGTCAAATCTGGTATATGCTGGCAGGAATAAAAATTTCCTCCTCTCCTTGCATGTATGATGATTCTGGTTCAAGTGATACACATGAGGAATATTATGAATTCATAAGCAACCAATCTGGTTTTCTCACTTGAAAGGTAAGAGCGTTGTTCTTGCGACATTGTTGAAGGAGAAATGTGGAGCTATAAAACAACCATCAGAGGAGAAACCTTTGAGTATTGTGAGAACTATGGCCTCTTCTTGTTGACCTATCAAAGGATTTTGTCTCAGGTTTTAGATTTGAAAGGGTGTTATTTCCATATTCTTTAAAGGAGTTCCAATCTATAACAGAAACAGACTTCAGACTCTCACTAAGTCATTGCAAGAAATAAGATCTCAAGGAGGAAATAACAATGTGCTTTTGCAAAATCCTTGGATGGAATATTTTGTTGATATTACGGTAGCTGCGGGAGGTATTAAACTCCATGTATAACCTTGACAAGAATAGCATATTCCAGGAAGAAAGAAGAAACCCTAAATCTTTGGACATAACCCTAGAAGACAAGTCGACTAAAGGAAATACTTAATATTGATTTTTTAGCCTACAGAATGAGAAGTCGACCCAGACAGCTAAGGAGGAGCAGTATAAATGCAGGACGCTAGAACTCATTTGATACACATAGCTCGCAACTGCAGAAATGTAAGAGTGTACACTACAGAAAGTAAGTAAGTGCGCAAGTATAGAGAGTAGTTGTAGTTGCAGCTGCAGCTACTGCAACCTGTATTCTCGATTTAGGCTTGGACTTTCTATTAGTTATGGTTTGGACTTTTTTCCTTGTGTGCTAGCTCTGGAGAGAGGTATGCTACATTGATTGGCTATTAGGCCTAGGGTTTGCTTTCATAATTATTCTTTGTCAAGGTTAAGGTGCTCGAGGGTGGATTAGTCCTATTCTTGGGTGAAAATATTGCTATATTGTCTATGGTTAAACGAGCACACCTATTATTTTCTAACATAATAATTAAATTTTTTTCATTAAAATTTAATTATTTTATGTATTTTTTTGTAAACCGAGTCATTGAAATCAGATCAGTCTGAATCAATTCAAGTTTGAGTCAATGAATGAGTTGATAGGTGACCGAGTCGATGACTGAGTTGATAGGTGATCGAGTTGAAGTCTGAGTCCGATTCTTAAAACATTGTTTTTTGCAACTTTGTACAAATAATATGTCCTTGTAATTTATTCCCTAGGAACCTCCAATTGCACAGAAGCTTTCAAGAGCTCTTGAATAGTTTTTGCTGCCTCTACTCATCAAATCGATGAACTGGATTAGGGTTCATCTGTGAGATGGTCAAATTCAAAGTCAATTTCTGGGAGGAATATCTAGTACTAATATATGCTTTTGTTTCATGAATATTCTATTTTCTACGGTTTGCTTCCTCTTTGGCACAATATGTACTTTTTCATTTGTACCATCTTTTGTCCATGAGTGATCCCTTTGTAGAGAATTCATTATCTATTAATATTGTTGTATGAAATTCCTACACAACTGATTTTCTGCTTGATGTATATGATAGAAACATAGATTTTGGATGAGAAAATATCAGTATAGACTCTTGTTACGAGTTAGTGGTTGTTTGATTTTCACATTTTACAATCTAGTTTCTACCTGAGATAACCATAACATCTTGTATTTATAGTAGCATGAAGGAAATTTGTAGAATGAGAGTACAAAACATGTACCCAAGAAAATAGGGGAGCATGAATTTTGGAGGTGTTACTTTGCAACAGTAAAACAAGGGAAGCAAGTCATCTTGGAGAAGGATAGAAAACAAGATACATATGTTGTACCACTAACTCTAGATGAAGGATCCTGCACGAATGCAGTAATGGAAAATTTAAAGATGGAGGTAACCTCTCTTTATTATTGTTTTTTTTTATTTAGGGAGAAGGTGCTTCATCACTAGCTCATTTTCCCACTCATGTAATCCCTGATGTACACTTGTTTAGAATTGAGTGAAATATAAGATCATTTTCTTTAAATTTTCCCTTTTTTATTCCTTTATGGACACTAATCAAACAGTAAAGGATGCATAATATGGTATCTTCTATATAGATATACTGATGCATTTCTTGTTGGTAGTGGCACTATAAAAAAGATAAAGTTTGTGTTTTAGATTTGCTACAAGAGCTAGCTAGCTTGTTTCCAGATAAATTACTCAACCATTTACCATTTATCTATAAATTCATTAGACACTCCAACTTCATGTCTTCAAATGAATATACTTGTTGACTTTTTTCACTAATGTCCATGTTTTCTCCTAAATGTTGTCTTTGTACATGATATGTTTGAGGTCTAATATTTCTGATATATGACAATCGTGATATTCAAAATTGCTTAAGTGCTTACCTAAAATCAATCATTCGTAACTTTTTCATACTTCATATTTTTAAGAATTGTGACCACTTGATTCGACTGCCAAGATCAACACTACATGATGGTCATAGAAATTTCTCTTATGTTCCAATTTTACAAGTTCTCCAATATAAATTGCTTTATTAAAAAGGCTTCCAAAATGTACTTTATTTGTTGATTGATGGCTAATTGGCCTTTTGAAAGGCCAACTAATTAATTCCAAGATGTTATGTAACATTTAATATTTTTCTTTTATGCGACCCATGGTTTGGTAGGTTTGGCCATCATATAATATCGATTATGGTTTGTGTTTGTGATCCTTTCATTTATGTAAAAGAGTTGGTGTTCTTCTAGGTCTATGCTTTGTAGGAACCTGCTTATTGTAGTCTAAATTTCAAGGAAGTATGCTTTTTGTAATAATCTTGAGTGCAGTAAAAAGTTGTTATCCTGGTATAGCATCTTTAGGCATGCATGAAACATTTGATGGCATGAATAGGGATTATCACATCTATCTATTTCTCCATGTCCGTTGCCATGTAGGTACTTTTAATTAAGAGTGGGTTATCTAAGTTTAGTATTTATATATTAGAACTTTTGTATGTTAGTTTAAGAGTAGATCATATTAGATTCTGTTTGGTTTTAGGATTGTTGGACTATGAATTAATCTAAGTGACACATATTTCCACGTAAACTTTTAAGGCCCAATTGTGAATGTTCAGAAGATGTCAACATTTCTTAGAGTGCTAAGTTTGAATTTTGTTGAAAATGTTGGATTAATCAATCAAGAATGGCATTGGCATTTCTTTGCATTTGTTGGGTTGTTGAATTTGGTTTTTTTTAAGCAGCCAAAGTTTGTGGTTGTGGGCATGGGGACAGTTGTGGTTGTGGATATGGGGATGCCATTTTTGAAATTAGGGTTCATGGAGGTGAGTGGGTGGTGCATCACATAGATATGTATGTGAAAAGAAAACATAACTAAATTCTCATTAAGGCAGGATCCCCTAAGACTTTACAAGGTTTTATAATTTAGTGAAAGATTCGTCAATATTTTACAAGATTTTATAATTCAGTGAAAGTTTCACCAATATTTTACAAGATTTTATAATTTAGTGAAATATTCGCCAATATTTTACAAGATTGTATAATTGACTAAAATATTCGCCAAAAAATTATATGTACATTTTATATTATTGATAAAATAACCTTCAATTTTTCCTATGTATCATGGGGATTCGCCCATTTATTATACATATAAATTTAGGGGGGGTTCTTAAAATCGCCCCTACCTCCAGGTGAGAGAACTACTGGGATTTGATTTTCCAAGGTCAAAAATTGTACTTACATGGATCCGATACTTCCTATCTGGCATGTTGTTGAAGCTTGAGAAGGGAAGTGGGGAATCCGAGGGAGTGTTGAGTAGAGAAGGGGCACACTTCCTAGGGTGGGATAGGCATGTGCGGAATGAGAGACTATAGGCTATTATTTTGAGTAGGAACCTATGTCTAAATTTTTATGTTGTTAAAGATGCCTTATCCTAGTTATAAACCCTTTACTCGAGTATAATTTAGGCCCATATGGGGGGTAACCCACTATTGAGAGTTATGAGTAGTGCGGTCTAAAGCTAGGAAGAACATGGAAGGTCTACATGAAGTTTGTATTTATTTCATAAGATAAGTGTCATTCATGTGATTATTTCAACTACTGTGTGTGTGTGCAGTTATGCGTTTCTTTCATGGAATATCCATTATTGAATTCTAAATATGAGTTGTTATTGTTGCATGCATGTTGTTATTATTTTCTCGTAACTCTGTTCAGATGGAGAATTTACTATTTAATTTGATGGAATCATAGTTTGTAATTATGTGTGGCGTGGTCGAGCTCCTGGATGGAAACGTTACAATAGAATTTTTGTCAAGTCCTTGGTAATGGGGATGTTACATATTTAGCGCAAGTAGATAGTAATATCTCAGCTGCGAACTCATTGAACTTGCTACTAGGAAAACTACTAGCAAGCCCACAACAAACACTTGTTGTTACAATGTAAATCACCCAGGATTTCACTCCTTAGGCTTGATGATGCAAACTGCACCCTCTCCCAGAGTCGGCATAGCCTCCTGATCTAGGATCATTCAAAATTGAGAGTTGAATTGAATATTTGGGACCTTCTAAGCCCCCAAAATATTACACAGGTCCTTAATTTTAAATGTGCAGGTACAAGAATAAACCCGTGGGATGTTACTAAGACCCTTTTCCTCTGACATAAATTTTGGGCCCCTAAACCCTTTTCTCCTGCCAATTCCTCACGTGATCGAGGGATGTGACCATGCACCAAGAATTGGGCTCTATTTCATCACTTCTCCCTTTGGCGATTTATATTCCTTACCCCTCAACTCCTACGAATGCACAAAGTTTGTGAACTTTCGAAAAAAAATAGGCAGCAAGATCAACGACTCTCAAGCACCAAGATCGATGGCTCAAACCATGTTGTTTCGGGCTTCAACAGTTTTTGACCACGCCCAACACGAACAACACTTGTAAAGTGATGATCGTCAAAAAAGACATATCTAACTATTCTTATTCCATCACCGGATCAACGACTCTACTCTTCTTTCACAATATGGGCTTCGACGATTTCTCCACAGTTTTTTTCAATAAATTTCTCGGATCGTTGATTCGCCGAATACATCCAACTGATAGATCAATGATCCTCAAGGTCTGATGGATAGATGATCCATATTTATTTTCTTCAGGCTTCGAGAATTTCTTTTGTTCATCCACACAGAGTGACCCTTCATATCCCCCGACACTGAAAACACCAAAATGATTATCCTTCCTCCATGTGTCCCATTCCAGATCGACGACCAGGATGTTTTCGGGACTTCAAAGATTTTCTTCCCTATATGCATGCTGACTCAAACCTATCAAAGTGCCATGTCCCCAAACTTGGGATCTGTCACCACACATCCTTCTCCACAGGATGGTTGTCATGGAGTCTGGCCTTTGGGCCTTCGCAAGTCCTCACAACACTGCGCTCTATTTCCTCCTTAGTACCAAACCTTTCAAATCAACGAAAAATTTCCATGTGTCTACTACGATCAATGGATAGGATCTTCTCTACCCTTCAGGTCTTTGGGATTTCTTGGCTCCATGTGACCGGTTTCCTCTGGAGTAATAGACCTTCATACTTCTAGATCTACTGCCATGTGTCCTTCCTCTGGACAACATTCCAGATCAACTTATGACCTTGAGGATTCAGAGATATTGAACTCCTATCGCCCAATTTATTTTGGAGCTTCAAGTCTCTAGGCTTTATGATATATCAACACATGTCCCCTCAAGTGAACGGTGATGATCTCCTCTTCTCTTCAGAGCTTTGGGTGGAATGAAACCCTCCACACTTCAGTTCTCCCAAATCGTCGATCTTATGGATCCAGTGATATGCTAACATGTGACCTTTGAAATGGACGACTACGATTAGCTCTAGCCTTCGGGACATTAGGGGTTCTGATTCCTCTACAGTCAAAACCTCCCAAATGTAAGAAGTCCAAAGGACTTCACCGATTAAATATTGTGCAACTTCTTTAGATTTGACGACTATTAGATATCCTGAAAACTCTGAAATGGAGCTCGGCCTTTGATTTCCACTCTTCGATATATCCTCATTTTCGCTTCACCCATGAGTTTTTCCAAACACACGAAGTGTTAAAAACTTGCAGGGTTAAACATCAATCTACTCACCTGGATCTAACGCTCATTGATTATTGCACTTAGACCCCATGGCTGGTATCTATTCTCCTTTGTGTCACACTCCTTCCCTTGTCTGGACTGGATATTGATGGTCCATATCTATTCTAACAACCCATCCAATGGATTTTGTATATTTTCCTCTCAGCTGTTGCACTTTCCCTTCCGATGAAGGATTATTCAAATGTTCAAAGGCTTCGATATTTGATCTCTCCTCTACAGGGTCTATTAATTGGCCTCTTCTTGCACTGCACCTCTTAATCTTTGAACTTAAGATAATTTCTCATGTGCATGCCTTGCGCTATTTTTCTTGAGCTTTGTTCAACACTTCGATGAAGTGTGAAATCACACTTGTGCTTCTCCAACAGTCCAATACTTGTGCTTCTACACTCCTTGCAGGGCTCTGCACATACTTGCACTATATCTCCTAATCTTGTAAATTATTGGACTTCAAAGGGTTCATTCCCTTTGGTATTCTCAACAACTCCTCATGCCCTCCTAGAACTCATGATCTGTCTCCTGAGATTTACGAACACTATAGCATTGTGTTGGCTTTGTGCATTCCTTGCATGACTTCAAATCCTGAAACTTGAACTCTTAAAAGTTCACTTGTGCACTCCTTGTTCTCTCTGTGAAGAATTTCACTACTCCTCCCGAGTTTTTCCTTCTAGTTTTTCCTCCTGGAAACCTCCTCACATAACTGAAAATAGAGTTCTCGCACACTCCTTGTGCTTGCTCAATGCACTCCTTGTAGAGCCCTCACAACATTTAGTGACTCTTGTATGTCTTCTTTAGATTATTCAACAACTCATATGTCCACTCCTTACACGGTTTCCCCCTATTCTAAGTTTGAGATTGTTATTGTGTTCCCTCCTGTCACACTCTTCTATGAACTCGAGACAGAGTTTGAAATGCACTCCTTGTATTTTATTCACAGACTTTTCAATCACTCTAGTGTGCACTCCTTGCACAAGCCTAAGAGCCCAAAACGCTCAGAAATTCACAAATATAGAGAAGTATATCTAAACCTGCAAATGTAACATACTTTCACATATACAACATACATAAATAAACATAGAAACAATTCAGATAATAAACATTCACCGCACATACAAACATAAAAACCTCATGTGCAGGAAAAACAACTTTTGTATTATATCTGAATGTTTTTGTACAATATGTTCTTACAAAGGCTGGACTGCAACAAAGTATTCAACACTTTCTCTCCTCTCCTCTCTTGAGCTCTCTCAACTTTCTCTCTTAACTACTAACTCATACTAAGTTTTACACAATGATCTTTTACAAAAGAGCGACTCCTCGACCCTTCCCTCCAACTACCTACTTACATTGAACTGTATTCAATTACAATCAATCGACATCTAGTCTGAATCAGAACTAAGCCTATCTACCAATCATCCATTAAATGTGACTTCACATGCATTCTGTACAAAGGAACATAGCTCGGATTTCACTGAGCCTTACAACATTTAATTCCATTAAAATATTTTAAATTGGGTTCAAAATGAGAGGGTTGGTGCCTCTCTTCCCTTGGAACTAGTTCCTTCATGTGCGTTGATGTGTTGGCTTGCTGGAGCTTGATGAGGTGGAGATATTCTCCTGCATCATACTCTCATGCTGACAAAATCATGAGCTCCTGCTCATGGATCCCCTTCTGCTAAGGTTGAGATCCTCCAGGATTCCAAATTTCATTCTGGAGTTGTCTATCTTCTCATCACCCTTGATTTTTCTTCTATTGTTGTTCTCCTACTGTTGTAGGATTTAATCCTCTATTTATCCTCTCTCTATTGTTAGCTTCCTTCTTTTTTGCTTCCAACATAAATATCCTGATATCCTCTATCACTTTGTCCAACTGATCTACTGATTGGATCCTCCTCTACAGTCTTCTCTACTGCAACTCCTCTTCATCATCCAAATCCAACTTAACTTGTTGGGTGTTCTAACTCTGTGCCATTACCCTTTCTCCTAGGGATCCCAATTGTTCACATGGTTTGATGGGAATATCATCCTGATCTCTCATGTTGATTTCATCCCCTGTGGCATTATCCTACCACTCCACTACAAATTCCATTTCTACAGTAGTGCCACTAAGTTTCTTCTCAGTGATATCCTATAACAGTTCTTTTTCTTTGAGATCCTCTCCTTGTGCTAGTACAAGTCCAACTTCATCCAGCTGCTCCTCAGGCTAGAATTTTTCTTCATTCTTCGCAACTTCATCCCTATGGAAATATTCTTTTGTTCCTGGATTTCCTAACCAATCCTCCAACATCTTTAATTCTTTCTCCAACTGAGTGAGCATCACATCTGAATGCTCCTCTTGTTCTTCCATCTCCTGGGAATATTTCAATGTCTTTTCCTTCTCCTCCTTGATAGTCTTGGTTGGTTGTCTCCCCTCTGCTGCACCTTCAACATGTTTACTGGCCTCTACTGGGATGCTTGGAAGGAATATTTTTATTATTCCTCCAATGATCATCTATCATCTTAATGTTTCATATATACATATGAAGGACTTTGCATATGAATGGTTCCTATGGTGGAGAGAAAAATACAAATCTCTAGCAAGATATTGGGTTATATTCAATAAGAACTTCTTCCTACATTTTCTCGACATAGAAAAAAAAGGTTTTTTTTCTAAACCCACCCGATTAAAATGGTCGGATACAATGGAAGACATTTTTTCAGGATTTACACATGTTATCCACTCATGTACCTGATATATCAGAATATTGGCTACTACAAATAGCCTTATCAGGATTGAAGGAAAATATTTGAAATCATATCGAACTACTTGACATTAAAAATATCGAGCAAGCTGACTAGAAGGATAAAATCATTGAAAAGAAACTTAAAGTATATTAAAAGACATCATGGCACTCAATCAAAGAATCTAGCTCCAAATACATTCCCCCTCACAAAAGGACACCTCCACCAGACATGAGACAAGATAAGGTTAAGGACCAATGTTTTAAATCTAACACACCTAATTGGAAACTAGGCCATAAGTGCAAAGAAAAAAAGTTTTTTCATTGTGAAATAGACAAGAGTGATAGTGAGAAGGATGAAAAAGCATGAGACATATCTTCATCCGATGAAGAAAAAAATAATGAAGACTCACAAAATCTCCATGATTTAGGGAATCAAAACACATATACGACACTCTTTGTTGCTGTAATGATAGGTATTTCTCAACCCCAAACTTTGAAAGTTTATGGCTTTGTTAAGAAAACTAGAGTAACAATGTTAATTGATAGTGGAAGTTCACATAACTTAATAGATACAAATATGTCAAGGAAATTAAACATATTCATTCATCATACCTCTGAATTTCAAGTCTCCATCCTCGGAAATAGGACTACATCATGTGATGGGAAATGCCACAAGTTAGAAATATATATGAGTAACTACAAATTAAAATCCCCCATGTATACTATGCCAATCAGAGTGGTAGATATTGTCTTGGGGGGCCCGTGGCTAGCCACACTTGGTACCGTTGGATTAATCTTACAGGAGCAATTTATAAGGTTTATCAAAATGGGGAAAAGTACAAATTACATAGAATTAATTGTTCTCCCCCACAAATAGTCTCGTCCATAGAATGGAAAACATGATTAAAAAGGGATATCAGGATTATTTATTACATTTTTATGCAATAGAGGGTACTACTAAAGAGGAAAAAAATGATAATCCCCAATTGGAAAAAATTCTTGGAAAATATAACAACATTTTTTAGGAACTTCCTCGTGGGATTCCTCCACCTTGTTCTAGAGATCACATCATAGAATTAATCCCCATTTTCGCATCGATTAGAAAAAAAATATTATAGATGGTCGCGCCAACATAAGACAAAAATCAAGTGCTTGGTTCAAGAATTATTGGAATGTGGTGTTATTACACGAATAAGAAGTCCTTTCTCATCTCGAGTCATATTTTTTAGGAAAAATGATGGATCATATAGACTTTGTATTGATTATCAAGCATTAAACAAAATTACGATAAAGGAAAAATTTCCAATTCCAAATGTGGATGAGTTATTAGATGAGCTCCATGGTACTAAATATTTCTCCAAGATAGACCTAAATTCAGGTTATTACCAAATAAGAATTTGAGAAGAAGCATTCCCAAAACTACTTTCTATACCAATGAAGGGTTGTACTAATTTCGAGTCATGCCTTTCAGCCTATCCAATGCTCCCTCTTCCTTCCAAGAAGTAATGAATTATTTATTATGTAAATACCTATGAAAATGTGTACTTGTCTTCTTTGATGATATCCTTTTTTATAGAAATAACTAGAACTCACACCTCAAGCACATTGAGACAATATTAAAAATACTTCAAGAGGACACATTATATGCTAACAAATCCAAATGGAGCTTTGGGAAAAAAGAGATAGTATTTTTGGGACATGTCGTGTCATACAAAGGAATCAAGGTTGATTCACAGAAAATTGTAGTAGTTACTGAGTGGCCTAGAACCAAATAAATAACATCGTTATGAAGATTCGTGGGTCTTACCAAGTACTACAGAATATTTGTTTGAAACTATGCACAAATTGTGGCCCCATTAACAACATTATTGAAGAAATATGCATTGAAGTGGAATGATGAAGGTTAATCATGTTTTAGAATGTTGAATATATTAATGACATCCACTCTGATTTTGTCAGCACCAGATTTATCCAAATCATTTGTCCTTGAATGTGATGCTTTAGGAGCTGGATTAGGTGTCGTACTTATGCAATATAATCATGCCATTGCATTCGAAATTCGAAAATTCAAATCAAGGGAACCAAAAAATAAAAATATGACAAAGAAATGTTGGAAATTATGCATGCCTTTGTTAAGTGGAAACAATAGTTGTTGGGAACAAAATTTATCATGGAAACGGTCCATAATAGATTGAAGTATTTTTCAACTTGGAAAAATCATTCATCAAAGCAACAAAAATGGGTGAGAAAAATCTAGGTCTTTGATTTCGATATTCTTTATAAAAAAGGGAAGGATAATTTGGTTGTGTATAGGCTATCAAGGAAACTTGATAATGATGCTACTCTATGCGCTATGTCCATCATCATTCTAGAATGGATCTCAGAAGTTCAAACTGAGTCTATAAAAAATCTATAAATATGAAGGATAATAGAAGAATTTGAAAGAAACCCAACTGCAAACCCTAAATTCACTTGGGAGAATGACATATTGTGGTACAAATAATGGATATTTTTTCCCAGTTCTTCTAAGTTCTAACTCCAAGTTTTGAAAGAAAATCATAATTCTCCATTAGCAGGCCATGTGGGGTTTCTAAAAACTTACTACAATATATGCTAGTACTTCTTCTATAAAGGTTTGTGATCCAACAATCAAAAATACGTGGTAGAATGAGAAACTTGTCAATGACAAAAGTTTGAATGTTTTTCTCCTCTAGGTCTTTTGCAACCCCTTCATATCCCAGCCCAAAAATGGTTTGAAATATCTATGGAATTTATTACTAGTCTTCCTACCTCTGAAGAAAAATACATTATATTTGTAATTGTTCACCGAATAACCAAATATTCCCACTTTTTCAGGATCTCTTCAAAGGAAAAGGATAGACAAGTCAATGATAGTTATGTTAAAAATATTTTTGAACTTCATGGATTTCCCAAAGTTATCTTAAGTGATAGGGATCCCAATTTTACTAGCAATTTTTGGAAGGAACTGTTTTATCAGGTGGAGACACCCTTAACCATGAGTACTTCTAACATAGACCCCCAACCCTCTGGCCGTGATCTGCACAGGATCATTCTAAATTTTCCTTGAGCTGAAGCGGCTCCCTCAGATCCCTATTGGAACCTCATGAATCTGATCCACAGGTCCTTCGTGAAAACCTACCTTGTGAAACTTAACACCAGGCGCGAGCCTTACGTCTCCATCCGACCACAACCGGGCCTTAGCACAAGCACCTTTCACAAATCGTGAGTTCATGAGTCAAAGACCCTCGAATCCTTTTTCTCCAAATGCTGATACCCGAGATGCGATACGGGTATGGCTCTTCCTTGTTAGCGCCTTCCACACATAACCACTGGCTAGGGCTAAGTGCTAGCCCTACTCACAACTCACAAGTTCACGATTTGGAGTGTTGATCCCTCATGCTCCTCCTTTGCAAATCCCCGAAACATGATAAGTCAACAATGGGTTGACTCCTTCCTAGGCGACGTGTGTCCACCACCTGTCACCCGCTTCCACTTTTCTCTGGGTGCTTGTTGTTGTGCCACCTATCAACCATGCAGCCCCCACCTACTGGATGTGCCACATGTTCATACCAGCGCTCGATGAACGACACTTCACGACTTCATAGTCGAAAATAAATTCTTTCAACCCTCGAACCCCTAATACACGATACCCCGCGGAGGTTCTGATCCAACGGTTCTCCCGTGGCTTAGATCCAACGGTATGGATCTCCTTCCCTACTTGTAACGACCCTACTTAAATTGATGTATAGGATTATTAAATTATAATTAATTTGATAATTTGACTATCCTAAAATATTAGCTAAACGATAATTATTTCTTAAATAATATTAACTAATTAATTATTATTAATTACTTGTTCATATCTATCAATGATTAATTAATTATTAATTGACTTGTTAATTAACCGAGTAAAGAATTAAAGGGGTTAATAAGTTTAATTTGTTAAAGACTTACGTACATGGGAAGGGATAAGATATTAATAAAGGGATAAGATATTAGTAAAGGGATAAGATATTAAATATAAAGGGATAAGATATTAAATAAATGGATAAGGAAATTAATGAAAGGGAGAGAGTCAGTGAAGGGGGAATATGACGGGGAGAGCCTTACGATGGAAGGCATTCTTTTGGGGAGGGGATTTTTGGTGAGGGAATTTGGGGTGGAGATGGTTGGTGTGAGGAGTTTGTCTTTGGGGGATTTCGTTGAATCAGAAGCAGGGGGCACCGGGTTGCTAGGGGTTTTGGGCACGGGGGCCAGGATTCCTTTCGGTTTCCTGGAGCTAGGGAGTCGGGCAGGCTGCTCCTAGCTGACTGGGAGGATAGCAGGTTTGGGTAGTGTTGGTCAATGCATCAGGAAGAAGGAAGGCAACAACAAGGCAGCAGGGAAGGGACAATCATATCGACAGAAATTAGCATCAGAAGCAGGTAATTTGTTTGTGAAATGGCTAAGTTATTTTTATGCTGTAGTTAAATGTTAAATGTTAAATTCTGCTGAAATTTTATATGCTTATTTGAAGTTAACGAATTATTTACGCACTCAGAATTTCTATGTTAGAAATGTTATGCGTAATTGTAAGGATTTTACTAGGCTTGTTGAGTTTTTTTTCCTGGACACTACACATGGTATCAGAGCATTAGTTTGAAATATGGGCCTGAGGGCCAAGCTCCAACTCCAGCTCCACCTAACCTGCAAGCCAAAAACAAAAATTTTAATTTTATTTTTACACAGATATATATATCAACAATATGCCCAATTGAAATTACTATATTTCTATACATATTGAAAGTAATGAACAATATATATATATATATATATATATATATATATATATATATAT
>ML782400.1:34487-45382 GCA_009831015.1 Picea engelmannii
CTTGATGTATGCAATGGTTTGCACAAGACCAGATATTGCACATGCAGTGGGAGTTGTGAGCAGGTATATGAAAAATCCAGGTAAAGAACATTGGGAGGCAGTAAAGTGGATTCTCAGGTATTTGAGAGGTACTACTACACATGTATTATGTTTTGGAGGTTGAAACACTTTTCTACAGGGATATGTTGATTTAGATATGGCAGGTGATAAAGACAGCTGGAGGAGCACCACAGGGTATGTTTTTACTATAGGTGGAACAATAGTAAGTTTGATTTTGAAACTGCAAAAGGTTGTTGCACTTTCAACAATAGAGGCAGAGTATGTTGCTGCTACAGAGGCTAGTAAAGAGATGATTTGGTTACAAAGGTTTATGGAGGAATTGGGAAAAAAGCAGGAGAACAACAGGTTGTACTGTGACAGTCAAAGTGCCATTCACCTTGAAAATAACTCATCCTTCCATTTGAAGACTAAGAATATACAGTTGAGGTACCACTTCATATGATCCACCTTGGAAGATGGATAATTGAAGCTGGAAAAGATACACAATAGCTAGAATCCTACAGACATGTTAACAAAGGGAGTAACCAGGGAGAAACTGAGTTCTTGCACAGTTTCAGTTGGTCTTCAAGAATGAAGATGAAGATGAGAAATTTTCTAGGTCCAAGAAGGTTCAGAGTCCAGCATATGCAACAGCGGTGGAGTTGTTGAGATCAGTCTCCAAGTGGGAGATTGTTGGTTGTGGAGCCTGATTATCTTCGTGATTTAGAGATCTTTTACTTTCAGCCGTGTTTATACCCCATGAAGTATTTACACCCTAGAAGTATGTACACTCTTCCACGCGGGGGAGTGTAGAGGGGGGGTACCCCCTCTGCGGGGTCCAGGGGGGCTATCTCCTCAGTTGGGGGGTCTGGGGGCAAGCAGGCCCCCAGCGGGGGTTCGGGGGAAGTGTACCCCGATGGGGGTTTGCGGGTGAAGCCCCTGAAGAAAAAATTACCTTGTAAAAGTATATTTTAATTTCATTGTAAATCTGGACCGTTCATTATAAGGTCGCAGATCTAACAATAGAGATTATGTTATGGTTTTTTTCCCTAGAAGGCAACCCTCTTTTATGAGGGAAATGCATTGTGGCTATGTACGTTGGCGAGTATTGTATTATGAGAGAGGAGACTATGAGAGAAAGAAGAGGAAGTTGCAATGGGTTTTGCTGTAGTTTGTATCCCTTCATTTTGCTGGATAATAATAAAGAAAGGACCTGACAATTTCTCTGATGGGCATAGCCCACACTGGGTGAACCACGTAAATCTGTGTCTCTCCTGTATTGCGTATCTTCCATGTTTTATTTCCGCATTTGTTTTATTTTATTGCTCTGCGGTCTTTTTTTTCTAACAGGTAGTTGTGCTCCCTCCTGAGCTTGAGAACTGCCTCCCTCCCCTTGGGAGATTTTCTGAAGTTTCAGAGGCATCGACCTTTGCTTCCTCTACGAGCTCAATTCCTTTGGATATCGTCTGCATTCAAGGAACGCTATCCCTCCTGAGCTTTGTCGACTGTGAAACCTCAAAGGGTTTCTCGACCTTCTTCTCACTTTGTTGTTACTCGGTGTGCTAAGGCACTATCCTTCTTGATCTTTATTTACTCGAGCCTCTAGGGGACTCGCCCTTCTGTGTCCTCAAAGGGAAATATGGTGTCCTCCTGATGACCTTCTGCTCAAGCCCTCCTTGCTGAGCTTAACAAAGTATTCAATAACTCTATGAGTGTCTCTCCTTGACACTTCTCTTCCCAACAGAACTCGAAAAGAGTCCTTTTGTGCACTCTATACAACTGCTCAATGCCCTCATGGCAGAGTTCTCCAGAATCCTCAGTGACTCTATCTTCTCATCGAACTCGAAATAGAGTTCTCCTCAATCCATCCTATGCATTTTCTCAATGCCCTCCTGGTAGAGCCTTTACAAAATTCTCAAAAATTATGCTTCTCCTCTCTTTTCTCTCATCTGCACAGTTTCTCCTTCAAGGTGTTCAACAACCTTGAGGTTTCCTCCTTGAGTCAATGACTTCAGTTGGTGCATTCTTCTAGCACGTCTCTGTCAGAACTCCGCAGAATTCAGAAGTGCACTCCTTGCACTGGCTTGCAGAACCCGCAGTATTCTATCATGCAACCTCTTGCATGAAGCCTCAAAGAACCCAAACTTGAAATCGAAGGACTCACAGATAGGAAAATATATCTATCTCCTACAAATGGAACTTAACATACATATACAACATGAATGAACACACAACATTCATAAAAGACACATAAACACATATGCATGAAAAACTGCTTTGTATTAACATCAATCTCTAATTACAATGTGTTTGAGCTCGGACTGTAACATAGTCTCAGCTCTCTCTCTCTATGCATTTTTTACTTCTATGCCTTCTTTACATTTCTACTCACCCCGAATATATCTAGATTCAGAAGATCTTTTTACAAAAGGGGGATCCTCGAGCGCTTCCCTCCATCCTAACCAACTCTCATTAATTGGAATTCAATTACATTTAATGGCTATCTAGTCTGAATCGGATCTAGATCTCAGCCTTACAACCATTTAAGACAAAATTTATCTAAAGCCTGTGCACATGCATGGATTTTGGCTCTACCAGACTTACAACATTTAATACAATTTTCAAATTTTGAAAAATGAGAGGGTTGCGCCTCTCTCCTTCCATTGAATGCGAGCTTTGATGTTCTGGATGGATGGCACGTAGCTGGCTTGGAGCGATTCTCCTGCATCATACTCCTATGCTATGAGAAATTCATGATCTCTTGCTCATGAGCTTCCCAACATGGCTATCGAAATCCACCTGGATCCCAAACAGTTCTTTGGAGTTGTCCATCAGCTCCATCGCTTCATTGCTATTGTTGCTTCTGCTACCCTGCTGCTATGGCAGGTTCTCCTCTGCTCAACTTCCCTATGCTAACCACTTCTATTGATATGATCATCAACTTCCCGATTGCTTCAATTACCTTGTCCAACTGCTCCAATGGTTGGCTCTTTGTATGCAGTCTGCCCTGCTGCAATTCTTCGTTCTCCTTAGTGGGAATATCTGCTCGATATCCCATGTTGTCTTTACCTTCTCTTGTGCCATTGAGTTTCCCCTCTACTGCAGACTCCAATAGTGCAATCCTATCACTGAGTTGTTTCTCATATTCCTTCTCTGACATCTTTTCTTCTGACAGTTCTCCTTGTGCTAGTTGAGTTTTAGCTTCCTCTAGCTACTCCTCAGACTGGAATTTCCCTTCATCTGTTGTTGCATGCCTCATCATCATCTGTTCATCTCTCTGGATGAAATTTCTAAGCGATTCCTCAGAATTCTCCTCTGCTAACATCTGCATGAATTTTTTCTCTCGGCAGTCGTCTACTGGTTCTGGATGGTTCAACCAATCCTCTAACATTTCTAGCTCCTTCTCCCATGGAGTGAGTACCTCATCTGAATTATCTTCTTATGTTGGGGTATATATTCCCACCTGCTCCACTTTTTCTTCCTCTATGATAGTCATTGTTGGTTGTCCTTCTTCTGTTGTTGCATCTGCAACACATTCTCTAGCCTCAACTGGGCTATGTGGTAGAAATACCTCAATTCCTCCAATGATCAGAAGGCATCTATGATCCTTCTCTGTCCTCTCTCCTCGTTGATCCAAACTCACCTCTGAGTTCATGAGACTCTCACATGGCCTCATTTGCTCTCCCTTGCCCACTTGGCAATCTGGGATTTCTCTGCTGCCCACTTGGCAGTCTATGAGATCAATCGATCCCATCTCCATCATCACTCCTTGCTGACATGAACTCACTTCTGAGCTCCCGAGACTTTCAAATAGTCTCATCTCCTTCTCCCTGCCCACTTGGTAGATTGGAAATTTTATGTTTCCCACTTGGTAGTCTATGAGATCCTCTAGCGATCTCATCTCATTCTCAACGTCACTGAGATTTCTCCCAATCTCTGGTTCACAAGTGTGAACCACTCCTTCTCTGTCACCAAGGCTTCTAATATGCCTCATCCATTCCTTCAATAGTATTCACTGCCTTCGGGCCAATAAATACTGAACTGACCACTTTACCCTTCTCTTTATGGGCCATTCATATACCCAATGAGGCTTTGCATCTTGTTGCATCCAGAGTGCAAGCTATTCCATTCTCGCCCTTATCTCAGCAAGCTCTTCATCCATCTCATATTTTCTCTACTGCTGCTGGTTCTTCTTTCCACCGCATCCATGGCCTTCAGTAGCCATCTTCCTATTCTTGCCTGCCCTCCTGGAAAACTTGTTGCTGTCACTCTGCAACCGTGAGTGCTTCCATCTTTTCCTACTGTCCTCCTGACTGTCTATTGATTGTTGCGCACCTTGCAACACTCATCACATAGCTTCAATACTCTATCTTCCTTTTCCTCTGTCTCCCTCTGCCTACAATATATAGACAAAATCAAGCTCTGATACCAATATGACGTAGACCCCCAACCCTCTGGCCGTGATCCGCACAAGATCATTCTAAATTCTCCTCAAGCTGAAGCGACTCCCTCGGATCCCTATTGGAACCTCATGAATTTGATCCACAGGTCCTTATTGAAAACCCTCCTTGTGCAACTTAACACCAGGCACGATCCTTACGTCTCCATGTAACCACAATTGGGCCTTAGTGCAAGCGCCTTTTGCAACTAGCGAGTTCACGAGTCGAAGACCCTCGACTCCTCTTTCTCCAAACGTCGATACCCGAGTTGTGATATAGGTATGGCTCCTCCTTGTTAGTTCCTTCTACACATAACCACTGGCTAGGGATAAGTACTAGAACTAATCGCAACTCATGATTTTGCGAGTTGGAGTGTTGAGCCCTTATTTTCCTCCTTTGTGAATCCCCAAAACATGATAATTCAAAATTGAGTTGACTCCTTCCCAGGCGACATGTGTCCACCACCTGTCACCTGCTTCCACTTTTCTCTGGGCGCTTGTTGTTACACCACCTGTCAATCATGGAGCCGCCACCTAACATATGTGCCACATGTTCATATGATCCCTTGGCACTCGACACTTCACGACTTCGCAGTCGAAAAGAAATTCTTTCAACCCTCAAACCCCTGATACACGATACCCCACGGAGGTTCTGATCCAATGGTTCTCTCGTGGCTTGCATCCAATGGTATGGATCTCCTTCCTTACTCCTCGCAAATCGCAACTTCGTAAAACCAAGAATTTGGTCTGCCCTCTAAACCCACGAACCCCGAATTCATGAAATGATCCAACGACGTGGGTCGAAATGCGATCAACGACTCATATTGACCTTCGAATCTTGGGTGATGGGTTTCATCGGCCTCTAACCACCTTGCAAGTCTTCAATATCCAATGACTCTCGCAACTTTGACACTTCCTTCACGAAGGCCTCTCACTGTCCATACGTCTCCTTTCCTGGGTGCTTCTAAGCACTTAAATCCCTCGCAACTTGGTGTGATCCTAGGGCTCTCGGCATTTCAACACTTCTCCATGAAGAAATGTCACCATCTGTTTCTTCTCTTCTATGCGGCTTCCAGAGATTAAACTCCTTGACTCTTCGCTCGATCCAACAGTTGTCGGATATCGATGCTAGATCTAATGGCCCAAATCTAATATTCTTTGCTCTCTCCTCCTATTTTCTAGACGTGAAACTCGACGGTCCATATCTTGTCTCTCCAGCTGATCTAACGACAGTTGTGCTCCCTCTTGAGCTTGAGAACTTCCTCCCTCCCCTTAGGAGATTTTATGAAGTTTAAGAGGCCTCGACCTTTGCTTCCTTTGCAAGCTCAATTCCTTTAGATATCGTCTGCGTTCTAGGAATGCTATCCCTCCTGAGATTTGTCGACTGTGAAACCTCAAAGGGTTTCTTGACCTTCTTATCACTCTATTGTTACTCGGTGCACTAAGGCACTATCCTTCTTGATCTTTATTTACCCAAGCCTCTAGGGGACTCGCCCTTCTGTGTCCTCAAAGGGAAATTTGGTGTCCTCCTGACAACCTTCTTCTCAAGCCCTCCTTGTTGATCTTAACAAAGTATTCAGTAACGCTGTGAGTGTCTCTCCTTGAGACTTCTCTTCCCAACAGAACTTGAAAAGAGTCCTTTTGTGCACTCTATGCAACTACTTAATGCCCTCCTAGAAATGTTCTCCAGAATCCTTAGTGACTTTGTCTTCTCACCGAACTTGAAATAGAGTTCTCCTCAATGCATCTTGTGCATTTTCTCAATTCCCTCCTGGTAGAGCCTTTACATAATTCTCAATAATTCTTCTTCTCCTCTCTGTGCTCTCCTATCCACAGTTTCTCCTTCAGGGTGTTCAACAACCTTGAGGCTTCCTCCTTGAGTCAATGACTTCAACTGGTGCGTCCTTCTGGCACGTCTTTTTCCGAACTCCACAGAATTTAGAAGTGCACTCCTTGCACTGGCTTACAAAACCCGCAGTATTCTATCATGCAACCTCTTGCATGAAGCCTCAAAGAACCCAAACCTGAAATCGAAGGACTCACAGATAGGAAAATTTATCTATCTCCTGCAGATGGAACTTAACATACATCTACAGCATGAATGAACACACAACATTCATAAAAGACACATAAACACATACAAAACACATATGCAGGAAAAACTGCTTTGTATTAACATCAATGTCTAATTACAATGTGTTTCGAGCTCGGACTGTAACATAGTCTTGGCTCTCTCTCTCTCTATGCATTTTTTACTTCTATGCCTTCTCTATCTTTCTACTCTCCCCGAACTATATCTAGATTCAAAGAAGATCTTTTTACAAAAGGGGGCTTCTCGAGCGCTTCCCTCCATCCTCACCAACTCTCACTAATTTACATTCAATTACATTGAATGGTTGTCTAGTCTGAATCAGATCTAGATCTCAGCCTTACAACCATTTAAGGAAAACTTTATCTAAAGCCTGTGCACATGCATGGCTTTTGGATCTACCATCCTTACAACAATTAATACAATTTTGAAATTTTGAAAAACGAGAGGGAAATATTTTGGAAAAATTTTGAAATGCTTGGTCTTAGATCCTCTATGATGAACTTCCATATGCACAAATCTTCTGAGTGGAATCTGTACCATATCAATTTTCTAAAATAACATAATTTCTTATCATTAGACAAGATCCTGTGGAATATACTAATGTGCAAAGTCACCAACTAGTGACCCACAACGCTAATTATTAGTTGATTGATGGACAATTATATAAGTTGGGCGTGGATGGAATGTTGCTTTGTTGTTCCTTGGAACATGAAAATAACCCCCCCTTATATGAGGCACATGAAGGTCTTTCTAGAGGCCATAACACTGACAAAGAAAGTGTGTGCAAGATTCTACAACTAGGTCTCTGGTGGCCCTCTCCCTTCAAAGACTCTAAATACTATTGCAAATCCTATGAAATATGTCAATTCATTGGCAAGACCTATCACAGGGATGAGCTCACACTCTTCCTAGACACTACACTTGATCCCTTTGACAAATGGACTATAGACATTTTTGGGCCCATTAATTTTCCCACACGTCGAACTGGGGCTTGATACATTATTATTACAACATAGTATCTAACAATATGGGCTGAAGCCACACCATTCAAGGATTGTACAATAAAAACTGTGACACACTTCATTTTTTCCAACATTATCACCATATTCAGATGTCCCAGGGTATTTGATGAATGACTAGGGATCACATTTTTTGAATGAAACCATCCAAAAACTCACTCAAGTGTTCATGATCGATCATCAAATGAGCATTCTATATCACCCTCAAGATAATGGTATGCTTGAATCTTTCAAGGAATTTTAGAAAACTCCTTAACTAAAGTTTGTAAGGTACAATGTTATGATTGGGATCAATGTATCCCTGCAATACTATGCCCTTACAAAACCACATGAAAAAGGTTGACTAAAATCACCCCATTCAAATTAGTTTATGGAAAGGAAGTGGTAATGCCATTATAATTTGTGGTCCCTAACCTCTGGGTCACCCTTGAAATTCACATGACCGATGGGTAGTCCATCCATCATACATTGGATGAGCTTATGCAACTCAAGGAAAATGAATAATGGAAGGTTTCATCCAACTGGTGGAAAAATAAAGACAAAAGGCCTAGCACGAATGTAACATACTCTAGAAAAATCTTCAACCCGGATATTTAGTTTTTTTATATGACAACAAATATCTAAAACATCTCGTTAAGCTACACATGCATCAGTTATGTCCGTTTAGGCTAGTCTACATTAGTGAACCAGGTGTCTCCAAGATGGAAAATCTACAAGGAAAACCACTCAAATGTATCATTAATGGTAGAAGGTTGAAGGTGTACTATGGACCTCAAGGGTAAACTACCATTTAAATATTTTGTCATCTTTACAGATCAATACATTAATATTAGCATAGGTTGTACAATATTTAACACAAATCATAGTCGGTGTAAGCTACATTTTCCCAGTGCAAGCATTCATTTCAGTCACTCAGGCGGTAGCAATCGAGTGACATAGGGTGCATATCATATAGCATTCCAAGTAAACATCAGGTGGGTGCAAGTGAAGTTCTTGACAATTTACCACTAGAAAGGGAAAATAATCCTATGTGATCCATTCACACATGCCGCAAGTACACATCGAGTTGCAACATCACATTCTCTGATAACCCTCTCCATTAGGGTTGATCTATAATATTTGTCCACTCATCCACCATATTCTATTTCCACTTACTTATTTTCCTTCATGCCATCCATCCCTTCATATTATTTATCCCTCCTTCCTTCCCCTTCTCACCTTCCCCCACTTATATATTTTACGGCCCCGATTACCAGCCAACCTGTTTTTCTATTAGCTTCTCTCATGATTTCCTTTCTCCTCTCACTTTGATTATCTATCTCCCTTATCATGGCATGCCTTAGCCGACTATCCATATATGTTTTTGATCAGTTCGATAAATAAATCCCAGAGGAAAATTTTCATCCTTCCAAGAGGTGGTTAGTATGTCAAACCTGACTTCATCATCGTCCACCTACTCCCTTTCCCCAATAGTGTCAACTTCGTAACTCCGTAATTTTTGAACCCTGGTTTTCTACTCAAAACTTCTCCCCTTCCTCCTATTCCAAGATATTTTTGACTCTTGTCCATGCTTCATCCCATTTGATGTTAATATCATACCCTACTTAGTGGCTCTCTCGACGCCCTCCTTCCACCCATAACCATCACACCCTCTGTTAAGAACCAAATACCAATATAGCATAGAAAAAACTCAGAAAAAGTACTCAACGCCTTGAAAAAGAGACAATTTCAGATAATAAGCCTCTTTGAGGGGGAAACCTCCTTTTACCCCACTTAAATGTTCAAGTACAAGATGATTCAAAATGAAAATGTCTCCTCGGTATATATAGGAGACTAGGAGGTATAATTACAACTAATGTTCTAAAGCCGACATAAATAAAATAACATTACTAATATAATATGCCCCAATTAAGGGGTAATGAGACAATATTAGGGCTTAACATGACCCTCCCCTTGAGACAAGTGTTGTCCGCAACGCTTGAGTAACTCTGGATGCTTCTTTATAAAAGACTCACCTTCCCAAGTGGAATCTTCAGCCGATAGTTTCCTCCATTTAATGATAAACTTTGAAATGGATCTATTCCTCAGCTGGGAAATTCTTGTGTTAGTGATGGCTTTAGGTTCCAATATGAATTTTCCTTCCTCATCAAGTTCTGGAAATATAGTTTGAACCAAGATCTTGTCTCCTATAACCTTGTTTAAGCATGAAACATGGAAAACTGGGTGCACTCGTGAAGATGCAGGAAGCTCTAATTTGTATGGCATAGTACCAATCTTTTGCAACACCTTATAAGGGACATAGTACTTTGGTGATAATTTATTATCCTTCTTGGATTGATTGAGGGACATCTGTTTGTGTGGTTGTAGTCTTAAAAACACCCAATCCCCTACTTCAAAACTTCTTTCACTACAATGTTGATCTGCTTGTTGTTTCATGAGATTCTGTGCCATGGTCGGGTTTTCCTTTAAGATTTGGAGAACTTGTTGTTGATTCTCGATGTGATCTTCCACTTCTTGAAACTTGGATTTTTCTTCTAGAGAAGAAGTGATGGAAGGAGGGTGGTATCCATAAAGTGCCATAAATGGTGTCTTTTTTGTTGCAGTATGAAAGGAAGTGTTATACCACCATTCTACCAAGGGTAACCATTTGAACCATTGTGTTTGTTTATCAAAGACAAAGAAACGAAGGTAGCCTTCCAGACATTTGTTCAGTATCTCGTTTTTTCCATCAGATTGAGGATGATAGGATGAGCTATGAGCCAATGGAGTACCCAAACAAGAAAATAATTTTGTCCAAAAATGATCAGTGAAGATGGGATCTCTGTCACTTACAATAATCTTTGGGTTGCCATGTAGCTTTTGAACTGTATCTGTGAATGCGGTGGAAACTGTACTAGCTTTCGAAGGAAGGGCTTGAAAATGGAATTCATCAACCCTTGGAATTTGGAAGGTGCATTTGTAAGGCCAAAAGGCATGACCAAAAATTCATAATGGCCTTCATGAGTTCGGAATGTTGTTTTTGGGATATCTTCTTCCTTCATTCTGATCTGATGATACCCTAAACGGAGATCCAATTTTGTGAAATAGATTGCTCCATGTAGTTCATATAACAATTCATCAATGATAGGAATGGGAAACTTATCTTTAATAATGATCGTGTTGATCTCTCTATAATCTGGACACATACTCCATGAGCTATCTTTCTTGAATACCATTACCACTGGTGCAGAGTAAGAACTTTGGCTAGGTCTAATAATGCCAGCCTCTAACATTTCTTCAACCATGTGCTCAATTTCACTCTTCTGGG